>JASAMY010003102.1:0-99707 GCA_030248085.1 Paralinhomoeus sp. GSCO2_6
CACACACACACACACACACACACACACACACACACACACACACACCGTACTAAAATCTTACTCCCGTACGGTACTCTAGTTTACACAGCCGCAGTGCGAGCAAAAAAACGCTGCTGTACATTCGTGTTGGTTTGTCAGTCAGTCAGTCGCTCGAGCAGCGTTCGTCTCGTTGAGGACTCGCAAGTGCCGTGCGGCGTGCACGGCCAAGAGGCTGCAGCAGCTCTGCGTCGACTTGGACGGCGGCCAGCTCGAGAGGACCGTCCAGGAATGGCTGCGCATGGAAGCCCGTGTCATCGCCTTTGGCGGATTATATGCCAGGAACATCTCGGCATGCTCCGGCGACAGCATCACCGACATTGACGTTGCCCGTGAGAGTCTGCCCGACAAAGGAGGTGGGTGGAATCAAGGAATATACGACCGAAGCGTGCAGGCCGGCTGTCCCAGCGGGCAGACTGGAACGCAGCGAACCTTTTCCCATTGCTTTGTTGGATTGGGTCATCTGAAATGAGGAATATGGACCATTAACGGCCTCCTAGCGTTGCTCCTAACCCAATCCTATGCCTCTAATGCCCCTAATCCAAAAACAACCTACACGACGACTTCCTGTCTCTAGGCACAGTATCCGCGAGGGCCGCCAAGACCGTTCAGAAGAACGCCAACTGCAATCTAGGGCAGAGACATCACGAGAAAGCTCATTGATAAAAAAAGAATTCTCGTGGGTCCTTCAAGAATCGGACACAGTTCGCAAAAGGCCAATTATTTACTCACTCTCACGCCACACTCACCCCCCCCCCCTCCCAAAACTGCTCCGTATAATAGAAGCTGCATAATGCAGGCCAAGGCGAAGGGCTGATCTCAAGCTTGACGATCGAGAAGCTCCGTCTGGAGATCCGCAAGTACACGCTGGACATCGAAAAGGTCAAGAAGCAGACCCTCCTGCTCGACCGACGTCTCAACACCACTCGCGCGTGACCGCATCGACGCCGTCTTTACTTAGTCGCTGGACGTCTTCACTTAGTCGGCGACAAAAACAGCTACCGTACCATTGTTTGCTAATAAAGGATTTCCATTGACTTGACAGCCACCACGACATGGGTGCACTCGGAGCTCACTCAGCTCAACACACAGCCAACTCTGGAAGTTTACATGTATTGTATGTACATATGTACATATCACGTGCATGGAAAGCAAATTGAAAATGAAAATTGTTTCAACGAATCGGGTTCTGGATGGGTAGGTATGCTGATCTGCACGCCAAACTGCTCCCCAACCGAACGCTCAACAGCGGATGGTCGCAGAAAAACAGACCGTAGTAGCCGTAGGTACTTTGTGAAAATTGGCTCCACTTGCGCAGTTCCAATTCTATTCTGGAAGTTTCCTTATTCCATCACATATAAAGACCGCCAGCGAACAAGAACTCACACTACTTTTGAGTTTGAGCTACATAGTGGAACACAGTCACTGCAGAGAAATGAATTCCATTGCAAAACTGCTTGCGATTCTGGTGCTTGTCGTGACTGGAGCGGCGTTGGTAGTTGCCAAGAACTCCACGACGCCGCCACAAGCGCCAACGAACAACGCGACCATGAGCTTGCACAACGCCACCCTGCTGTCGAACCAGAGCGAAGTTCATCGTTTGCCTGGGGAAGGTACATACATGTACTGTACAATTCTAGGATGCAGGCCGAATTGCCTAACGCGCATTCTATACTTTTGCCTTTCCCAGAATTCGAGAACTGCGCTAGAAGCTGTTTCTCACACGCCAGGATGACTTTGGTGACGATGTCGACGCGCTTCGCTGCCATGGAAGGACTCCAGCCAATCGGAGCTTGGATCGACGCCTGTGACATGTGCGTCCAGTACAATCAGTGCTTTTCTGATCTATGATGCTTGACGTGTGTTGACGTATGTTACCCATAATGTTTGAAGAGACATTTGCTAGACAGTTTCTCTCTGAATACTAGGGTTGCAATGAAAACTGACTACCGTTTTCATTGCAGCTTGCGGCAGCGCAACATCAGTGCCTGCGTCGACGGTTGCAGCGGCAATTCGTCCTTTCGCCACACCGCAGCAATGGCTCCGCTCCCCATGATGGTGCACACCTGCTTTCACAACTACAACTGTAGGCCGGTCAATTGTCGAGTTTCACAAACATCTCTGGAACACGAATATTTAGTTTCAAAAAGTCAGCTGCAGCCATGTTTGCGGGAACACGGCGAGTCGGCGGCTCGTGGCTGCGACCGCAATTGTCCACGTGCGGAAGCCATTGGACTCTACGGCAGACCACGCCCCATGAACAGTTCTCAAGTCGCAAACTTTTGCACGTGAGTGGCTAATTCACAGCAAATGTATAGTATGCAAATGCGACATACACTGTATGATTTATCGAGCAGTATACATCTATGCGCGCAAACTCGCCCCGCTTTCTGAGGATTCTGAAAATTAGTGACTCGAGATCTTGGTACCCAGCTTGTGTGAGGAATACACACTCCAATAGTCGACACAGTCGTGTTGTCCTGTCCATGCGTGTTGGTTTGTGAGTGGCTGAAGCAGTTCTTTGTTTGAGGACTCGCAAGTGCCGTGCGGTATGTACGGCCAAGAGGCTGCAGCAGCTCTGCGTCGACTTGGACGCGGGCCAGCTCGAGAGGACCCTCAAGGAATGGCTGCGCATGGAAGCCCGTCTCATCGCCTTCAAGGGATTTTATGACGGGGACGTCTCTGCATGCGCCGTCGACAGCATCACCGACATTGACGTTGCCCCTGAGAAAGTGCCAGGTGGGTGGAGTCAGGAACTAAGGACGTGCTGGTGCCTGCTATGCGTGCAGTCCAGTACAGAATGGCTAAACTCTTGCGCCGCTCCGTACTGCGTAATGCTGGCGCAGGCCAAGGCGAAGGGCTGATCTCGAGCTTGACGATCGAGAAGCTCCGTCTGGAGATCCGCAAGTACACGCTGGACATCGAAAAGGTCAAGAAGCAGACCCTTCTGCTCGACCGACGTCTCAACACCACTCGCGCGTGACCGCATCGTCGTCCGTAAGTCGGCGACGGAAGCAGAGAGAGGGCACTGTCTCATCGCGTACTCGCTTTAATCACGCTACCGTACCATTGTTTGCTAATAAAGGATTTTCATTCCATTGACTAGACATTGACTTGACAGCCAGCACGACATGGGTGCGCTCGGAGCAGACACTCTACGCTCAGCTCAACACACAGCCAACTCTGAAAGTTCACTCGCGCGGATTATACGTACACCACGCAGTGGAAACGAGCAAACGAGCACATGAAAATTGTGTCAACGAATGATTGGGACTCTGGATTTGTATTATGCAGATCTGCACGCAAAACTGCACCCCAACGATCAACAGCGATTGTTTGCCAAAAGCAGACCGTAGTACCACTAGATGTACCTACGCAAATTATCGAGTTCATAAATAGCATGAGAGTCACCAGTGACCACTTTACACACTGGTATGCATGCAGTATAGTCCAGTCCTCTAAAGGAGGGGCATTTAAGAAGCGAGTCATGGTGAAGACTGTACAAAAGCGACGAGCGGTAGCGCAAATCTCACACAAGCAGAGAACAACAGTAGGTTGCATGGATCTTCGACTGTAGTCGTCACACTTCTCGCTTGGCCTGGGAAAACTCCCAAATGATGGCTTTGACCAGTTGCAATGCGTACTTGAGGAGAGCGACGACGCTGAGGCCGATCCACAAACCCGCCTGGCCACCGATGTTGCTCACGCACGCCGTGATTGTCATCGAGTGCTTCTAAACCGACTTCCATTGCGTGCGTGCGTGCGTGCGTGCGTGCGTGCGTGCGTGCGTGCGTGCGTGCGTGCGTGCGTGCGATCAAGAGCGAATTAGTGATTACCTGATTGACAGACGTGTACTCCAACGCGTGGTAGGATATCTCCAGCAAGACGATGTCTTCCCTGTTGAGGCTCTCGTTGACTTGTTTGAACTGCTTGGAAGGCGAAAGCGTCATCATCATTGCAACCGTCGGATAGTCAATTGACGTGCCACGACTCGGCGGCTCTAAGCGGTTTTAAATATCGCCAATACAGTAATCGGCTGCAAACAGGCTAGCGCGAACTGACTTTCATACTTCTTTACGCAGGACTTCTGACAGTCTCTCATCGAATTGAAATGTTGAGGATATTCTACGCAATGCCCTTTTTTAGACGCGCACTGGCCGGTACTTCTGTCGAAGAAGTAAACCGTGTGACTGGCGATGTTGCACCCTGGTATTTCCAGATTCAAATAAACAGTGTCCATTTTCAGAGGGCGACCCAAACAGGCAAAGTCTGTCACTGCAAACATTCAGTTGATGCTTAACGTGTACACTACAGCATAAACTCCGCCCCTTTAAAGGGGGGGGGGGGGGTTCTAGTTTTCAAAATCTTCGAGGTAATGATGTAGTCAGCTGCGGGACACCCCTGGGGGTTACGTCCCATTCTTACTTTTCAAACTTCATTTCAAGTTTTCCGAGATGTTTCAATTTAAACCTCCAAAATTTGAAAATCGTTAGTACCGTCATCTTTTTAGATATTTACGCAAAACCCACCCTGCGGCTCCTAAACAGAGCTTTTACGTGAAATCGACTCTCCTTATACTGAATCGCTCGATAAGTGCGTGCGCTAGCAAAATATAGATGCAGCTAGTCCAATAATGGATGCCAAATTTCGGCTGCATATTGTTCAAACGTTAAATATTTGCGTAATGGTATCTAAAAAGATTACCGGAATACCGGTTTTCAGATTTTGGAGGCTTAAATTACAATGTCTCGGAAAGCTCAAAATAAGTTCAAAAAGTAAGAACGGGACGTAACTCCCACTGGTGTGTCCCACAGCTGACCACCTCATTACCTCAAAAATTTTGGAAACTAGAGGCTCCCCCTCTTTGAAAACGTTGCGCAAGACAAGAAAGACGTGCTTATATACCTGTAGGCACACATGTACAAGAACAGTGGTAGTGATTCTATAAAGCGCGATTGTGCATTTTTTAGCGTGCAAATTGCACTGTAAGTAAAACTTAGATTCAAATAGTACCGTAGTCAGCGCATGCTTCTTGGCATTCCTCTCTGGTCATGAACTGGTTGTTGGTAGCGCCGCAGCCGTTATAAATGAAGCGTAGACACCGCCGACTGTCCCTGTTGAAGTAGTAGCGATTGGTGCGCTGATTGCACTCGCCATCTGCGTCCTCCGTTTGGGAGGCGGCCATCAATGGATGGCCACCCAGGCAGCGGTGTCGCCCTAAAAGAACTAAGGTGCAGAATACACATATTTGAAGAGAGTGCCAATGTCGAACCACGACCGATTCGTTCGTACAATTTTGGTTGGTATTGGTCGCTTCACATTAGAAGTTGAAAGTGGCACTCAGTTTCAGCGTCACGAGAAAAATTCTCTAGCGCCGCATACATACAGGTACGAGCTCGGAAGCACTAACCCGCCACGCATGTGTTTTCACATTCGAATCGCGACGGAAACTTGTTTTCGCCGTATTCGGCGCCCCCTGACTCCGGACACCAGTGATGCACCGCTTCTTCGCAAACGTTCTCAGAAGCGTCGAAGCGCCAAACCAGCGACGCCACCGGTTCTGCTGGCTGAACATTCAAGAGAGTGCGTGACAGGCTGGACAGACAGGCACGTCAGAGATGTGACGAGAACTGAGCCAGACAAGTCGGTTTTGGAGCAATTGTCCAAACCAAAATGTCCCTCTCCCTGTTTGATACAACGGCGCTGAGTCGTGTTCTGTAAGTTGCCCAAAGCTGCGCATCGCTAGCGCACCTCAGGAATAGACACTATTGCGTCGGGTGTCAAGTTTGCTGGAGGCTTCAGCGTCGTATTCCGCAACATCGGCGGCGAGGAACATGTAGGTTTTGTATCCGCCCACCGCTGTCCGCATTTGTGCGCTGCAAAAAAAAACGGCGGAATTGCAACACATCGCGAAGGTGTAGACACTGTCAGACAATGCGAGACATGATGTCGGAGCGCGAATATCACTGTATCATTCACAACGGCATTCTTCTCCCGTGGGGGAAGGTGGGCCGCCCACCCGGCACGCACTTCGGGTCGGAATATCGATCACACTTTTTTAACGAATGCTGATTTCCGCCTACCTGCTTTAGTTTTCTTTGGCGGCGTTGTCGTCTCGAATCCTTCATCGACATTCATGACCTTGTGCACGAGCTTTTTGCTGCGCTCGAACTTCCAGCGTGCGGAGGGGAAGGCGGTGCTGGTGAGCGTCGCTTCGACTTCCGCCTTCACGCAGGCGCCCTTGCAGCTGGCAGAGCATTCGGCGATGGACTCTCTCGCGTCGCGCAGCGTGTCGTTGACGCAGTCGCGCGTCTTCAGCTCCGTGTCACAGACGCTGAGGCCGCGGCCGGGCCTGAAGAACTGCCGCGCGACGGCCATGGAGCAGTTGCAGCGCTGCACCACCAGCGCGTTGCTGCAGTCGAACAGACAGGCGCCGGCCGAGTATTCCGCCGGCCTCAGCTGCAGCGTCTGCAAGTGCGCAATGACCACTGGTGACGTCACTGCACACGCGCACGCACAATGCCGCACTTTCAGCTTGTCGACCACGTCTTCGGGCTTGGTGCAGTAGATGTTCGAGCTCAGCCGATCCGATTCCAGCATTGTGGAGACTCTCGAGCGCAACGAGACGGTCGTCAGCGATCCTGACGCTATCTGAAGGGACTGCTTGTCGAACGGCCTGTAGACATCCGAGAAACTAAAATTGAAATTGTGAGCCACTAAACACTGATCAGAAGAGCATCAATTTATACCTGATGGTAACGCCGTCCGTTAGAGGCTGCCTGTCTTTGGCTGTGCTGTAGGCGTTCTCAAAGTCCAAGTCCATGACGAGATTCAATCCGGCGGAGCTGCTCAGCTGGCGCGTGCCGTTCAGCCGCAGCAGAAAGCATTTGCCGCGGGACGGATCAAAGACCGGTGTAATGTGGGTGGAACAGTTGAAGGGATCTCCATTGGCCGCGCACTCCAGAAACAGATTCGAGCTGTTGTAACCCACCTAACGGAAACCCGCTGCGCAATTTTTTTTGCATTTTTTAGCGAAAGTTTCAGCGTTCAGCCACCGCAAGCGCAAGCGCAAGCGACCCGACCAACCTGCATAAAGTAGTCTTCCACGTCTTTTGGAATGGTCATAGGATCTGGTTCATCAAAGGTGTCGTCAATCTCCGGCACCTTAATTATTATCGGGCTGCTACGGCCGATCTTGAGGGAGCTGAGTTTTGCATCGCGAGTCAGCTGCGCTGCGAGAACGCCCTGGAGGCCGCTGGGATTGACGGCCGTCAGCAGTCCCTGGGCGTGCTTGCGCTCCCAGTCCGTGTCGATCCGTTTCGCCCACCGGTTGGCGCTAAACTCGTTATCGTGCGTCACACCATGACACCTCTCAGCGGTGCTTTGAATCCGAGACTTAGCCGCACGACGTGCCCGCGACAGAATTCTCTCGCGACCGCAATCACACCGGCACACGGATGCACATTGTCGAATGAAAAACGCTTCTCTCTGACCGTTACGAGATCGAGAGTACCTAGGTACATAGAAGAAAGTTTACCTGTGTATGGGGTTGGACGGGCAAATGGTGACAGCGGGAAACTCGAGGCCTTGGGGACTGCGTACGACGGTGAATTCGGTGAGTATGGGGTTGGTGACGAATTCGTGGACTTGCTGGAAGACGAACACGGCCATGAGGACGGTCGCGACCACGAAGACGGACAGCCAGAGACCGTTCTCCACGTGCGAGCCGTCCGAGTCCAGCCAGTCCGTCAGGCAACCGCGAAAGGAAAACGACCCGCCCTTGGCGCTGCTTGTGGTGACCTCCTGGGATTGGACTAGCCGAATGGGGCTCCGACATACGCCCACGTGGCATCGATCAAACAACGAGCAAGTGAAGGGAGCACCGTGTTTGTTGTTGGTTTTTTTTCTGAGTGAGGGTTTGGTATTTACGGGTCACGCACGATAAACGGTATTTACATTACCTATGTCAAATCCATATAGTGCAGAAGCCAATGTTTTCGATCACAAAATGTTGTCAATAACAGAAATATTTATATTATTTACCAAAACATTTCTTTACATTACGCACCGTGCATACATATGCACCTGAATTCTCTTGCTGATATCTTCATTTGGGCAATGACGCTTGCCTTCACTGAGGGATCTTTTCGGCAGGCGGGACCGATATTCATTCATTTTCACTATCTTTTAAGAATTCGAGACTAAAATGGCGAAGTACTGTACAATTTGACCGCGGCGCACACTAGGACGGGCTCATGGAGCGTTTTTTTTTCTTGCTCTTCTGGCTATAGAAGGAGAAGAAGCCTTCTGAAGTTGATTGCTTGCGCGTCGACGGAGGCGGTTTCATTACGAACAGCGAATGGTTGGGAGTTTAAAACCTCTCGAGGGAAGGCGGCGGTAATGCACTTCTTCTGCTTTTTCTGCATGTGGGGCCTACTGGGACGCTCGATGACATAATGACTTACATATCATTGTACAGTGCGTCCAGACTATGGTCTATGGTGGCAAATCGTGAGTCACTCTTGAAGAGAGTGGAAACGAGACGAACCGGTAAACTATGTAGTGCGCTAGGTACAAAGATACGAATGTACCACAACATCGTGCTCATGTCAGGACCTCCCAAGCACAACTAGAGCTTTTGCCGCGTGCATGTGCGCGCGTGCGTACGTGCGTGCGTGCGTGCGTGCGTGCGTACGTGCGTACGTGCGTGCGTGCGTGCGTGCGTCCCAAACTTCGCGAAGTCGCGCTGACCATTGCGCTAGCCTAGCCGCGCAGTGGATAGGGGGGGGGGCGGATCAGTGATCGCAAGATCGCCGCTTTGAATCCCCCCCCCCCCCATAACACTGCGTTGCACGAATCCCCTTGAGCTGGGGACGTGCCCAACATTACTTCGCTGTCCGGCGGCTCCGGGGGTTTCCTCCCGGAATCTGTGCCAGGTGGGCTGCCCACCTCTCCTTCCCTCACTGATAAAGAACGTCGTAGTGATTAGTGATACAGTGACATTATGGTGCCTCGCCCTCGTACGGTGATGAAATGTCATTGGTGATGTAGCCGTCATCGCTGCAAATCGGTCTCGTTGTTCGACACGTACATGTAAATACCTACACCTAGTTATCGAAGTACTTATCTAACTGTAGTCTTGGTCTGAGGAGGTGAACGTTGTCGCAGTATTGACACGTGTTAGTGTTCGTGACTAACTAATGGAGATATTAATTTCTTTTTTTTTTCATAAACGCGTGTGTGTATTAGGACGCTACACTCTGTCACCCGTGAGAAGCAGACAGTGCACTTCCCGCCATGGCCTAGTCTAAAGCAGCAAAAGCCCTTCTTGGGAGGTCCTCATAGTGGCATAATATTGTGCCGCGTTGGTACATTCTTATACTGCAGGTACCGGTGTACTCATGCCAAGGCTTGGGCAAAATTTTGAAGGAAAAGAAACGGAAATTTATTTTAATTAAAAAAAATTCAAAATTGTCCAAGAAGTGCAAAAAAAAAGAATAAAACGACGGTTTTAATTCGTTGAAAATACTTACCGTACTTAGTAGAAGCCTGGATGAGCTAAATAACCATGATTAGCACTATTGGAGGTGTTCTGGAGGCTATCAAACCTAGTCTCAATACTTCGACTATGAAATATATCAACAGTCATAGTCGAAGTCTGACTCAATAAAAAACTAGAAAAACTAAAAACTAAAAACAACTAAAAAATAAACAGTTGATTAAAGTGCACTTCAAAATGCTTATAATGCTTTACTTCGCCGTTTTTGACACTCTACTCTACAGGGTGTATCAAAACTATATGCTCCCCCTCTAGGGAAATACTGGTTGGACGGATTTTGCTGGAATTCAACATACATGTAGGCCCAACAAAAATACAGGACCAACTTAAATTTCACGCAAATCGAACAAGCGAGCGTCGAGATAGGAGCAATCATTTAAGGTACAGTAAAAAATCTTGCTGTTGTCACCACTTCACTCGTTTCTTGGAGAATCAGCAGTGGGCCAACGTCAGATCGGTCGGTGATGGCCAACTCATGCGGCTCTCTGTTCCAGTGCTTGGTCTTTCTGATCGCTACAGCTTCTGTGGCCTGAGCCACCCAATTTCTGGCGATGAACTGTGGACCTGCGTCACGTGCATTCGGAAAGTGACTGCAGCCGCTTCATCGACGAGGCGCACTTGGTCAGTGTCGTTGACCTTTCGTAAGCGCGACATGGCCCTCGACACTCGCCTAAAACAATTGTTTACCATTCAACGAGAAATTGTTGCCATAAAACACACAGTAATGTGTTTTACGCAAAAACAACTTTTTTCTCACTGTACCTTGTATGATTGCTCCTATCTCGACGCTCGCTTGTTCGATTCGCGTGAAATTTAAATTGGTCATGTATTTTTGCTTGGCCTACATCTATGTTAAATTTCAGATAAATCCGTCCAACCAGTATTTTCCTAGGGGGAGAGCATATAGTTTTGATACACAACACTTTCTGCAACATTGATTTGCCTCCAAAACAGTCTCTGTGAACATTTAATAATAGAAAATTGAAAAAAAAGTTATTATTTTTTTGTTTATCCAAGCCTGCTCGTGTCCCTTTCTTCCCTTCCGTGTTAGCAAGAGTGAGCCACAATTTACCAACATAAGCCTAGACGCAGTGTATATAGTTATAGAAGCCATCAGGTCATCATGTCATCACGCGTCCAAGCCCCACCAGCAGGAATGAGCAAGCGCTGCCGCCTTCTCTCCCTCGAGAGGTTTTTGCAAGTCCAAGTATTAGCCTTTCGTAATGAAAGCGAGGCAGCCCACTCGCAAACAAGCAGCTTCAGAAAGCTTATTCTCTTTCTTAATCAAGAAGAGCTCAACAAAGCAAGCTCTAAGCGCGTCCTAGCGGAAATCCAAGGGTACAGTGTAATCCGCAATTTTATTCTGGAATTTTGAAAATACAAGGAAAATGCATGAGTATCAGTCACATCTACCGAGAAGATCCCTCAGTGAAGGCAGGCGTTATCGCCTGGACAGAGAGATCAGCAAGAGAATTCAGGTGGATAGATGTATGTATGCACTGTACGTATGTAAAAACAATACGAAAGTAAATGTCAGTGGTGGCTGCTGACAGGTATCCGGGATGAAATAAATCGCGAATTTGACATACATTGTACTAAACCTTCACTCAGAAGGTGTGGATGAAACAACAAACAGCGTGCTTCCTTCACTTGCTCGCCTTTAATCGATGCCACGTGGGCGTATGGGGGAGCGCCATTCAGCTCGTCCAATCCCATGAGGTCGCCACAAGCAACGACAACGCCAAGGGCGGGTCGTTTTCCTTTCGCGGTTGCCTGACGGACTGGCTGGACTCGGACGGCTCGCACGTGGAGAACGGTCTCTGGCTGTCCGTCTTCGTGGTCGCGACCGTCCTCATGGCCGTGTTCGTCTTCCAGCAAGTCCACGAATTCGTCACCAACCCCATACTCACCGAATTCACCGTCGTACGCAGTCCCCAAGGCCTCGAGTTTCCCGCTGTCACCATTTGCCCGTCCAACCCCATACACAGGTAGGTACAATCCTGGACAGGTACATATCTGACATGTCAGCAGGAAGCATTCGAAACTCGAACGTGACACAACTGACACGAATAGTATTTTAGCAGTACCACTACTAGTACATAAAACAGAATTGATATACCACTCCAAATACAAATCACTTTCCTATACTCTTGGTGCCTAACAGTTGGAGAGGATTTTTCGCGGCAGAGAAACTTTCAAAAGCAAAGTGGCCGACGTGTGGAACGGAAGGGAGGAGAGAACGGGCGAAACAAAGAGCGGACACTGTACTGGTACCGTATTTGCATATTCTCGCTATTCCCGCTTTGTACGCCTAACTCGTGTTATTTGCATAGGCAAATCCAACAGCGCGTCATACATAAGATCGTATGCGGTAGTCGCTGTTCAGTGAATCAGCCCAGCATTACACACAGAGTACGCAGGCTATGGTAGGTAATATAATTATCGGTTGTGCGGGTGACAGTTCTCAGTGGCACGTCACTGAACCCATCGTCAGTTCTGAAGCACTCAATGGACAAGGGTCACGCAGATTCCGAGAGAGCGTGATAGACACAGACAGATTACTTATAAATCTGATGTGCACTGTGCGTGTTAGCGAATTCAGCTCCAACCGCTGGGAGAGACGCATCGACACGGACTGGGAGAGCAAGTACGTCCAGGGACTGCTGACGGCCGTCAATCCCAGCGGTCTCCAGGGCGTTCTCGCAGCGCAGCTGAGTCTCGAAGCAAAACTCAGCTCCCTCAAGATCGAACCCGGCGCCAAACTGCCCTACGTCCAGACAGCGCCACTCCCCTTTGGCGAACCAAATCCTATGATCATTCCGATAGACGCCGAAGACTACTTCATGAAGGTCGGTCGCATGAAGGTCGGTACCGAATCTGCTTGCGACATATGTAATCGATCGTGCTGATCACGAGTATCACATCCGTTTTCCAATGCGATGCCATAATCACGAGATACGGCACATTTTAGGGTACTTTGAATTAATCAGAAGTGTTTAGAAAGGAGTTCCACAGAGATCAATGGTGTAGTGGTTATTGCTACTCAGGAGGTCCTGGGATCAAACCTCTCCTGTAAAAACTATGTAACTTTTCTGTTATGATTATTTTTTGTTTTGCAGGTGGTCATGCTATGAAAACTTCTAACGTTTTGTTATTTTTTATTTTGTTTGGCAGGTGTTAATGCTATAAAAACTTGTATTACTTCTGCAACACAGTCCAGAGGGTTATATAGTTGCGCTGGATGGATTGGGCTGAAATTTTGTGTAGCTTGCTTGGCACATTTTATATTCATTTAGGGGCGGATTTGCGAAAGCTACCATAATCTGTGAGTTATGCAAATTGCGCATACGTGTTTCATCGAACCAGCACAGTGTAGTTGTGCTGGATGGATTGAGCTGAAATGTTGTATGTAGCTGGCTTGGCACATTTGACCATCAACATATAAGTGGCACTACTGAAGCTACCATAATTCGAGAGTTATGCAAATTGCGCATACGTTTTTAATCGATTTTGAGAATTCATTGTCAAAATATGCATGGGAGGGAGCTATGTAGCCGACCATGCTGATCACGAATCTCACAACATGACTGTCACCTGATGGTCACCGAACGTCGCTAGCGTTAGCCATGGTCATCGACACGACCGTCACCTTGGCGTTAGAAGCCAAGCCCGAGCGTCGCTAACATTATATAAAGTGAAGAATGACTATCGCTAACGTTAGCGATGGTGATTGTCGATCCCGTCCTCATGTCGCAATTTTGGAACATAAACTTTAGGGACATCGATAACGTTAGCGATGGTCATTGCCAACGGGGCCACATGGGGCCGCAAATGAATCCTGAGTGCGCTAGCTGTTCAGCAGATCGACTCGTCCGTGTGTCAATGCAGGCTAGTGTATTACATACAGTAGGTGGTTGGGTGGGATTGTGTACCGCTGAGCTGTGTAACCTACGGTAGGTGTATGGGCGGGTGTGGGCGCTGAAACTGTTATTGAAAAATGAAGTCAAAAGTTCTACTGTGCACCGGCTTTACTGATATGTACCTACCTACCTATAGGTGGGCTACGACACATCGAAGCTGTTTCTGGAGTGCGCGGCCAACGGAGCTCCCTTTGATTGTTCCGCTCACATATCACCGGTGTTTGATCCGTCCCGTGGCAAATGCTTTCTGCTGCAGCTGAACGGCACGCGCCAGCTGAGCAGCGCCGCAGGACTGAATCTCGTCATGGACTTGGACTTTGAGAACGCCTACAGCAAATCAAAAAACAAGCAGCCTCTAACAGACGGAGTCACCATCAGGTGATTTTTACTGTTCTATTGTTGCGCCACAGTGTCAGTGTCAGCTTACAACTTCAGTTTCTCGGATGTATACCGACCGTTCGACAAGCAAGTCCTTCAAATAGCGGCAGGATCGCTGACGACGGTCTCGTTGCGTTCCAGAGTCTCCACAATGCTGGAATCGGATCGGCTGAGCTCGAACATCTACTGCACCAAGCCCGAAGACGTGGTCGACAAGCTGAAAGTGCGTGCGCGTGTGCAGTGACGTCACCAGTGGTCATTGCGCACTTGCAGACGCTGCAGCTGAGGCCGGCGGAATACTCGGCCGGCGCCTGTCTGTTCGACTGCAGCAACGCGCTGGTGGTGCAGCGCTGCAACTGCTCCATGGCCGTCGCGCGGCAGTTCTTCAGGCCCGGCCGCGGCCTCAGCGTCTGTGACACGGAGCTGAAGACGCGCGACTGCGTCAACGACACGCTGCGCGACGCGAGAGAGTCCATCGCCGAATGCTCTGCCAGCTGCAAGGGCGCCTGCGTGAAGGCGGAAGTCGAAGCGACGCTCACCAGCACCGCCTTCCCCTCCGCACGCTGGAAGTTCGAGCGCAGCAAAAAGCTCGTCCAAAAGGTCATGAGTGTCAAGCAAGGGTTCGAGAAGTCGCTATCAAAGAAAGTAATGGAAACAGGTGGGCTATGAAAGTTCTTTCCTTTTGAAAAGATAAAATATGTGTACAAAAGCCTGATTTATGATTGTACATAGTATCAAATAATAGAGTGTTATCGTAGCGGAGTCAATATAGCGACCAACGGTGGTGTCTGAGCTGTTTGCAGTGCACGAATGCGCCCAACTCCAGGATCCGAAGCCGGTCGTCTGTGAAGTTCCAAAGATATTCCGGATTCCGCCGCCCAAGCCTCCAGCGTTGCAAGAAATTAAGGTGTATTGACGATGCGCAACTTACAGAATCAAATCAGCGCATGGTAGGCGTAGTATCGAACAGAGAGGCTATTTGCATTTTGCTCTCTATACTAAAATTATTCAAAAGGTGACTACCAAAATTAAAAAAAAGACGCTCAACCAAAATGTACGACCCATTCGGCAAAAAATTCTCCACATGGTATCCTGTACAGCGGTTGCCATTTTGCTTTGAGCCTGCGTTTATTGTCACTGACACATCTGACTCACCTCTCCCACGCGTGCTATGTACATAGGTATATCTCTTTGATGTGTATGCGATATCCATGCAATGTAATGTTTGACCTCTCGCATTCTGTATGTAATGAATGTTGAGGCACCGGAGCCGATAGCAACGCTCGTCTGGCGCTTCAACGCGTTCCACAACGTCTGCGAAGAAACGCTTCATCAGTGGTGTCCAGAGTCCGGTGGCGTCGAGTACACCAATAACAAGTTTCCATCGCGGTTCGAGTGTGAAAACACCTGCTTGGCCGGTTGGTGCTCGCGAGCTCATACATAACGCCCAACAAAATGGTTGCAAATGAACATTTCCTGCAATTCGTACTTTTGCATTTTTTATTTTTGACTTTACCTAAAGAATTTTCAGTAAAAAGTCTTATAAATGTTTTTTTTTTGCAGCAGGCTTGAATTTGGCTACCGTTTTAATGCGAATCCCAAAACTGGTTGGAGACCGTGAAATGTCGCACACTGCCCCAATTTTTTTAGAAGTTTTACCATGCTTGACAGCTGACTTTATGTTATGCACCCCTGTAAAAATGTAAAATTTGGACCTCATCTTCGACAGACCATTCATTACTTGTTCTTGAATTTGACGCACTCGATTTTGACAATTCATTTTCTAGACAAAATCCTAACGTATTGTGCATCTGTGGTTCAAAATTCATGGTAATTGGATCAGGGAATACAAAGTTATTCAAAATAGAAATTGTGCAATAAAAAACAACCCTTTGGTACGCAACATTGGCGCATTTCTGCACCTTGGTGTTTAGGGCGGCACCGCTGTCTGGGTAGATATCCATTTACCACCGCCGATCACAAGGTGGACGCAGAAGGCGAGAAGTGCAGTCGACGTACCAATCGATATTACTTCAACCGAGACACTCGTCGGTGCATACTCTTTATCTCGAACGGCTGCGGAGTCACCAACAACCAGTTCGTGACCAGAGAAGAGTGCCAGGACGCATGCGCCGACTACGGTATTAATTGAATTTGTACCTACACTTACAGTACTACAATCTGTGTGGAATTCTACACTATTACATTCCATAGAAGTAATCAAAAACACGTTTTGAAAAGCAATCAACGCCTGTTCTTGTTGGGGTTCAACATAGGTACCGTACGTAACATGCGCTTAGAAGAGCCGACGGTATGCTGTATGTATGTACTACTGTATACCGTTAGCGTCAACTAAGCGAAGTGCTTTTCAGTGACAGACGTGGAGTGTTTGGGTCCACCTCACCTGGCAATGGGCCCGTTTATTCTGAAGCCTCCCAAAATAGGCTGCCAGTCCACCACTCCCACGGTTTACTCCTTTAACGGAACTACCGGCCAATGCTCACCTAAGAAAGACGAGTGTGTAAATGATCCTCAATATTTTGGTTCGATGGAGCACTGTCAGAAGTCTTGCGTCAGGAAGTATGAAAGTGAGTGCGCGCGTGCCTGTATTGTAACTGTCAATTACTGTATTGGCTAATTTAAAACCCGTTTAGAGCCGCCGAATCGGGGCGCAACCATTGATTATCCGACTGTAGACATGCCAACGCTTTCGATTCGTATCCCGCCGTCGCCGTCCAATCCAGTTCACGCCAGTCTCAATAGGGAAGACATCGTCTTGCTGGAGATATCCTACACTGCTTTGGAGTACATGTCGGTCAATCAGGTAATTCGCATCGCAGTGGAGAATAAATTCGGGGCACGCACGCTGGCACGCACGCACGCACGCACGCACGCACGCACGCGCGCGCGCGCGCACGCGCACGCACGCACGCCCGCACGCACGCACGCACGCACGCACGCACGCACGCACGCACGCACGCACGCACGCACGCCCGCACGCACGCACGCACGCCCGCACGCACGCACGCACGCACGCACGCACGCGCGCGCGCGCGCACGCACGGACGCACGCACGCACGCACGCGCGCGCGCACGCACGCACGCGCGCGCGCACGCGCGCACGCACGGACGCACGCACGGACGCACGCACGCACGCACGCACGCACGCACGCACGCAAACGCACGCACGCACGCACGCACGCACGCACACACGCACGCACGCACGCACGCGCGCGCACGCACGCACGCACGCACGCACGCACGCACGCACGCGCACGCATAGGTCACTTGTTGATTTAGAAGCACTCGATGACGTTCACGGCGTGCGTGAGCAACATCGGTGGCCAGGCGGGTTTGTGGATCGGCCTCAGCGTCGTCGCTCTCCTCAAGTACGCATTGCGACTGGTCAAAGCCGTCATTTGGGAGTCTTCTTTCTCCAAGCGGGAAATATGACTACAGTCCGAGATCCCACAACCTTCTTTTGTGTTCTCCTCGTGTGAGACCTGCGCTATTGTTCGTCGCTTTCTTACACTTTGCAGCAGTGCGTGACTGCTTCATAAATACCTTCTTGAGTGTTCTGAACACCGAACGTAACTGCTGGTCCGTAAATCACAGCACTGCTGTTAAATGGCGATATGATTGACTTAGGTATTTGACGGTCAGTTCTTCAGCCAACTTCCGCAGTTGAGCATTAGAGCGTAGACTACGCGCCGATCCTGCATGCTCATCCCGATTCGTTGACACAATTTTCATACTGTGCTACCAGCAGGCGTCAAGCGCGCGTGGTGTTGGGAAGTCGGTCCAGTAGGAGGGTCTGCTTCTTGACCTTTCCGATGTTCAGCTTGTACTTGCGGATCTCCATACCAGGGGCTTCTGCCTGCCAGTGCAATATCACCACACAGTTTATTCGACATCACTCAATAGAACGACCGAATACGCGAGCGCACAAAACAAATGAAAAGAATCCAAAGAAAATTTTAACCACTGTTCATCACAGCGCTCACCAACACAAAGAATGACAAAGACAGTGTCATCACATGTTGAACAACCTTTTGGCCTCCATTGAACTTGGTATAGCACGGTTTCGCACTCGAACAGTGGGTGCATCTGCAAAAAAAAGGTTTGTTTGAATGGGATGGTCAAATTGCTCAAATTCAGCTCATATTTTCATCACACTGTTGGTTGATCAGTCACATCGCACCGGTAAGCTCGACACAACTTCGCAATGTCACAGCCGGTGTCCCAACGAGGCTCGCCGGCCAGATGTGTGCCGTTTAGCGGGAACTTGAGTCGCATATACCGCTCTGTCAAAGAAGAAAGTAATCAAACACTTTTTGTTGCCTCGAAATATTCAAGTCACTTTTGTTGAAGTGGGTGTGGTAGTGCATAATGGAGCCGTAGTCATATGGCAAGC
This sequence comes from Paralinhomoeus sp. GSCO2_6, assembly GCA_030248085.1. Lineage (NCBI taxonomy): Eukaryota > Metazoa > Nematoda > Chromadorea > Monhysterida > Linhomoeidae > Paralinhomoeus > Paralinhomoeus sp. GSCO2_6. Next base: position 18,308 of record JASAMY010003102.1, read on the forward strand.
CGTAGGTCTTCATTTCCGGTTTGATGGCAAATTGTTCTGTAACACTGCGGAAAATGTGCAGATGGAAGGCGCCTGTGCGGGCGGTGCAAAGCACCTTTGTGTCCTTCTGGCATATTGTGCCAGAGAATTTCGACGTAGTGGTCTCGATCAGGCCGCTGGTGCTCGTGGTCCATGCCGAGCACGTGGAATAGCTCGTGAATAGTTGTCGCTATTGTACACTGAACGCAGCGCCTTTTGGTTGGCCGTGATAAAAGGACTGACTGCAGTAAAAGACTTGTCGTGCGTCCATGCTTCTATACATCCAGTGTATAAAGAGGGGGCATGCCCCATATCGAGAGGCGTAGCTGTGACCGGGTGAGAGCGAGTGGGTGGGGCGGGTGGCTGGAGCAAAAAGTGGGGGGGGGGGTGGGTAGATGACCATTTTTAGACTCATACCAGTGGCGGATCCAGAATTTTTTCGGAAGGGGGAAGCATTTAGTAGAAGGGGAGGACCTGTTGAAATTTACAGATGCTGGTCCATTTAGTCGACGTTTCGGGCACCCAATGTGCTGTTGAAGGGATCACAAAAATCTGGGTACACCACTATATACCTACATGGGATCCCAGCAGCGTTCGAATGCCTGTTTGGGTTTCATCGAGAATGCGGTCCCTGCGCGCGTCCATGCTGTACCAAGCGGGACCCGTAATCGTTGCGCACTCCTTGTCACTCTTCTTCACCTTCAAGTAGAGCTTCTGAAAGGTTCGGTGGCAAGACTGTCGGAGAAAGAAAAAATTCAAAAAAAAAATGACCCGATCGTGGTGCGGGTCGCGTTCGACGAAGCGGACGCAGTGCTCGCTGAGCTGCTCGATGAGACGCATCGTGCCCAGTATCACGCTCCTCCTGTCCAACAACAATAACAACGCTCGCTCGATCGCCGCCAGCAGCCGCGTAGAGGCGCACTCACTCGCTGCTTGACAGCGCATCCTCCAGGACGTAGGGAACGCGCCGGAAGGGCCAGACTCGGTATCGAACGTGGTACGGAGAAGGCAGCTGAAGCGACGACCACTGTGAAAAACAAACAACAACAACAACAACAAACAACAACAACCCTACTTCGTATGTTTCCATTTGCACCCTCCCAATCATCGTCTCGGGGTCGGTGATGTTGATCACCAACTCGTTGTGTCTAGCCACGGCCGGGAGGCAGTGTAGCAACAGATTTAAGGCGAACAGCGAGAGTTTCGACATTTTGCGATAAAAAATAAAAACGTCGAAATACTGCGCGAAAGTGACGCCGCCCCGCAGCCGAAGACAGCGTTCGTGCGTCGTCCCGTCAGTGGCCCCCAAAAGTGCAAACGTGACCAAAATTTGGAAGGCAACTTAGGCAGAGGTGGTAGAGCCGCCAACGCACATTCCAGAATTTGGCGGGTCTAAGTAGGTTGAAAGCCTGCTGACAAATATCTGCCACTGCGCTTGTTCTGCACCCTAAATGTAAAAAAAAACGCGTATGAGTTGAGCGACGCTGAAACTATCTTTGGAGGTCATCGTTTTTGCTGCATGCGCTTTCTACGCATCGCGGCTCGTGCATACTTGACTCATGGTGACTTAGTACCGACATGTGTAGATGAGTGGACATGTTCGTACACAATGTACATCGTGATTCGAGACGCAACGTACCGACGAAGCAATAGATCCCACGTATGCAAAAAAAAAATAACAAAAAAGACAGACTAAAGTCGATCGCCTCTCGCTTGTAAAACGAGCACAACGCAATTACGCAAGCGCGAGAGAGTAGCTTGTCTGACCCGCATAACTGACTAGAGGACCGAGAGCAGCGCGAATATGCAAATATAAACAGTGTAAATATAAAAAATTTGCATTTAGTATAGTGAATAGTATAATATAGTATGCCTATACCTAAGTACAGTATACAACCGTACTCATCCTCGCTTCATTTAGCGTCTTGTCGCGCAAATTTGAAAATTGAAAAATTTGTTTGATTATTTCTTGGAACGTCCAAGTTGGGACCGTTTGTATTATAGAAACCGGTTATGTCGCGCTCCAGTCGCTTGGTTGGAGAAATAGACGTTGAGTGGAGCCTGTCAGGTAGCGCGTGTAATATTTTTCTGTTTTTCCCGATTTCGAACTAATTTTTTTACTGCAGAAAACGAACAAGATGACGGCGAGCAGGCTAAACTGGCCGCCGCCGTTCTCAGGAGCTTGCAGGAGGTGCGTCGGCAGGCAGGGGCGTGGGGTTCGGTGCGTCGGCAGGTATCAAAGTAATGGAACCGTCATCTTTTCAGCATCGCGAGCGTCGTGGAACACAGCCGACGGCACTGCTTCCGCTGGACGAGAATGCGTTCTCCTCAAGATCCCGACTGACCTTCAACGACTGGCTCAGAAGACACGCCGAGAAGGACGGTATGAGTATGATTTCTGGGCGGCTGTCGACAGTGTTTCGGCAGCGGCAACCCTTTCCAGAGACGCCCGAGCAGTCGGCGTTGCTGTGCAGCAGCGATTGCGGCGACGAGACGGACACTCGCCAGGTGGAGGCGCGTCGCGCGGCCCGGCGCACCGAGGAGCCATTGGACTTGTCCGTTCGCAAGTCGGCCGTCCTGCCGCCAACTCTCAGTCCCAGCCCCATCGCGGCCGACAGTCGATGTCTGTCCAACTGTCTTGCATAGGTGCCCACGGGAATTGGGCCAGGGGGGTAAATCGCCAAATTTTTCGAAGGCAGGGGGGGATGGGTAAATCGGGATTTTCAGGATGGAGTTTTTTATACAGCGAAATTGCACAAAAAAAATTGTACTTATTCGCCTCAAAATGGACCAAAACGGTTCAAAACGTGATCTAAATGGCATTTCTAGGTACCTTTAAGCTGCAAAGTACAAATATTCAGCTCCGCAGGCACACGTTTTGCCATCTTTGCAAGACAAATGGGCTTGAGGTTCCAGAAAATTAAAGCCAGGGGAAGGGTATACCCCCCCCCACCCACCCATGGGCACCTATGCTGTCTTGCCCTGCTTCCCTGTCCTCCTTCCAGAGGTGTAACTGGCCATCGAGGCTGAGGGGGGGGGGGTGAATCTGGGATTTTTCAAAAGTCGCAAGGGGTGACTTGCACGGCCAAATTTGATCCAATTTCTCTTTCCAGCCTCATTTTAGACCAAAACGTACCCATTTTACACGTTATTATGGTGCAAAATCCTCCACTTAAACCACCCCTCCAGAGGTGTAACTGGCCATCGAAGCTGAGGGGGGGTGAATCTGGGATTTTTCAAAAGTCGCAGGGGGTGACCTGCACGGCCAAATTTGATCCAATTTCTCTTTTTCCAGCCTCAATAATGACCTAGAAAATGCTTCGTGAATGCTGAAAACACAGCGCCGCAGGCAAAAAAATTGTGAATTTTTGGCCAAAAACGCGCTTCAGTGACTCCAAAAATGGTCAGTTGGAGCAAAAAAACAGCGCCGCAGGCAAAATTTGGTGATTTTTGGCCGAAAACGCGCCCAAAAGACTCCAAAATGGTCTGTAGGTGAGTAAAATACAGCGCCGCAGGCGAAATTTTTGATATTTGGACAATAAATGCTGCTCACAGGCCTGAAAAACACCTTGGGAAGCATGAGAACCACCATTCCGCCATCGGGGCCACCTGCAGTCAGTGCAGGCTTGCCTACAGCGGGGGGGGGGGGTGGTCCTACTTTTCTTGCAGGATTGACCGAAGCAGAGGGGGGGGGGGTGAACCCTACCTACACCCTACCCAGTTACACCTATGCCTCCTCCTGTCCGTCATTCTCTTATTTACTGTGGAAATTCAGTGCAGCGACGCCACGAGCAGCTGAGTCGGCAGCCGAGTCAGGAGGACACGAACAGCTCCGGTCCCGACCAAGCGGCTCCGACGCCCCAAGCGCAGCTCCAGAGCACCGTCTGCGCCGACGACGCTGCGGACGCCGTCCTCGGCCGGCCATCCGTGGGCGCCGAGGCGCGGCCCCCCGCCGCCGCTCGACGAGTCGCACCGACGCGGACGCCGCGCGTCTCGTCAGACCGACTGCGGCGAGCCGCGATGCGACGCTCCGCCTCCTGCCGTCTAGCGCCGCCGCTCTCTAACAGTCCGCTGTCCGTGCGAGCGGCCGACGGTTCGCACTCCGTCTTCGTCCCCAAGACGCCAGTCGCCCGAAGTACTTCTGTCGACTGTATGGAGCTCTCGTTTTGCCAAAAAAGGCTCTATCTGCTTTTAGTGGCCGCCCGCATGGAGGTCGTCGAGGGCGCGACGCCGCAGTCGGGCTTCAAGGCTGCGCCTCGACAGCGCAGCCGGCAGGCCGGACGCTGGGACGAGGCGGTGTCGGGCACGGACAGCGCGCTCGCCGAGCCCCTCGCAGGAGATGGAGACGACAGTTTCGCCTTCCCTCCTCTGCAGTCGATGGAGCGGGGCAGCTTCTTCGCGGCGCCTCGACAGCTGCGGCCCGTGCACGACGGCCATACTACGCTTCTGGCGGCGTCGGAGGAAGACGACGAGGCGCCTTGCTCGTCGACTAGGCCTCTGTCGAGCGGTTCGTGCCAGTCTACCTGACCTGACGGACTGGCGGTGCTATTGACGCGCTCTTCACAGCACGCCGCGTGCTGTCCGACGATGACGACGATGATGTCGACTGTCCAGCCAGCGCGGAGGCCTTGCCCGACCACGACTCGCTCGACATGACGCTACGTCGCGAGCCGAAAGGCACTGTTGCTGCAGCATTCCTTTGTTTGAGATTTACGAATGAACGGTTTACTCTGTACCGCTTTCAGGTTCGCCGCCTGCGGAACAAACGCCAGTGGCGAACGATGCGCCGCATTCGCGTGTCGTGGCAGCTGCCGACCCGGCTGTCGACGGCCAGCAGGAGTCGAGCTGCAGTTTCCTTGATGCCGACAACGCTGCCGACGAGAGCGCGGTCGTCGGCGCTGCCCCTAGCACCGATGACGTGAGCTCCTTTCTGTTTTGTGTTCGCTACAATGCAATTCGGCACACTTCGCTCTCTTCTTTGTGTGTGTGCAGAGACCTTTCGATCGGCGCCGACAGAGCACCTTTCTGGCCGAGCCGAGGGCACGAGACGATTTGATGGATCGTCCTCCTCGTGAGTGGGCCCTCGACCGGTTCGAACCGGCTTGCACCGGTTGCTTGGTGACGGCTTTCAGCGCCCGCGTCGTCGACTCGAGACGACGAGGCCGACTGGTCGCCGCCTCGGCCGAGGTGTCGAACGAAAAAGCGAGCGACGGCGACGGAGAAATGGAAACCTCTGGTGCTGGTCAACCCCAAGATCGGTAGGCCTTTCTGCCTTGCGTGTCCAGACTGGCAGCGCATTCTTGTCGACGCGCAGACCACTCGAACACGCGTCCCAAGACGCCCGGGTTGCGGCGCAGCGCGCGGACTCGCGTGCCCCGCCTCCAGAGCTACCTGGGCCAGAGGATCGTCTATCGCCAAGCCGAGGACGGCACCCGCGTCGGTGCGTGTCGCAGTCGCAGCAGCAAACCCCTATCTGTAACCGGGTCTGGGGGGGGGGGGGGTGCCTGGACCAAAAGCTGAAGTTTTTTTGGACCAAAATACCGGTAAATTAGGTACTTTTCGGTGAAATGGTGCAACAGTTCTGTTCTTTCGCTGTTTCATGGTCATGTGTATGACAAAATGTGTGTGACCCTGCCCCCCCCCCTCCCGACACCCGCCCTCCTGTACTTGTCTGTTCCTTCTTTTTTCTTCACTGCACCCTGTTCAACTCTTGCAGTGGAGGGCGTCTCGGAGGTGGTGGTGGCGGAGCGCGACCGCGTGGCGACGCGCACGACCGACCCCTTCGAGGTGCACCGTCGGCGGAACGCGCTCGCGAAGGCCTCGCGTCGCCCGCTCGGCCTGGCCCGCAGTCGGCAACGACTCCGCCGACCCACCGCCGCGCACCAACTCGCGGCCGTCATGAGCGACCTGTCGATCGAGAGCGACGACCTCGCAGAGACGAGCCGGGAGGACCACCACCACAGCTGAGGGGCCCTCGCACCAGCCACCTGTCTTGTAACTAGAATGGTGATTTAAATGTACATACACGCATAGCTGCTGGTGTAGCTTCCCCAGTGGAGGATCCAGTGGTTTTTTTGGAGCATAAGTATTCTGCAGAACGGGGCACCCTATAGAAATTTGTGGATGCTGGGTCATTTCTAACGGTTTACTTTTATCAATTTAAAAATTGAAGGGCGCAGCAGACGAATTTTCGAGAACATACAAGTAAATTTATGCGGAATTTAAGTTGGTCCGCTAGGCGCTTCCTTGCTTCACCGTCTAGACCCCACCCCCCCCCCCACCCAGTTTCCCCGATTTCGGGAGAGGGGGATGGGTCCATTCCCCTCCCTCTGGATCGGCCAGTGGGGAGTCTTCGCGCGTACACGAGCACGACACACGCGGCGGCGCGTTCTTAGTGTATCATCTGCCTTCGAGCTCGTCGAAAACTTGGTGTGCTGGCAACTGGACGGCTGAATTGAGAGGCTAGTCGCGTCTAGGCGTCCGTCATCGCACGCTACTATAAATACGCGCAAGTGTGATCAATCACTAACGATCATTCATTGAGGATCAGGCGGCATTCGCGACAAATCGTAACTGTAGCACAAATTGACGCGTACTCGCACCCGTACCGCGTATAAAGCGGTCATCGCGACGAAAATCACGATTTGGCGACTAGCCGTCTTATGCGAACGTCGTCTCGATGGATTGGTATGTCAATTTCAAAGCACTGGCGGATCCAGGATTTTCTGACAGGAGGGGGCAAGGTCACAAAATGTTTTCCACAACAAATTCTTTTGGAGAGCCATATTTCGCGCGTCTGGCGCAGCAGCGGTGCTTTTTGAACTTGCAGCATTTCAAACAACCAGTTGCGCTGCAGGCAAGCATTTCTTGCGTTGCTACGGTGCTAATGCGGAAACTTGTGAGTTATGGCGCCACAGGCGCAAAAAAAAAATCACTGCTAACTGCCGCATCCCTAAGTTTCAAAGAATTTTTCATTAATTGTAGTCCAAAATTTTGGGTTTTCAACGTTCTTCTGAGCATTTTTTAATACGATGTGGTCACATTTGGTCTGCTTGCATTCCCTTACCCCCCTTTACGTGCCTTGGCCAAGGAAGACCTTCCGTCTTGCCCTACTTTAGATTGGCTCCTCCCATAAAAAATAGATCCCATAGTCCACACGCAGTGGTCCACCCACACACTACAGCGCCGCAGGCAAAATTTTTCCGCTTATGTATGCGCCACTCAAGCAATCAACAGCGGAGAATAGTTCGAACCCCCCTCTGCCCCCCCCCCCCCCCCCCCCCCCCCCCCTCCCCCAACAACCACAGGGCGCCCCCCCCCCCTGCCCCGGCTTTGGATCCGCTAGTGTTTCAAAGATGTCCGTCCCAATTGCCAGTAGATTGGCGACCTCAGCAATCAACACCTAGAAAGCAATTTATCTTCCGCGATTATCAATTTGGCTTTTCGTTCTAGCTGGACGCCTTCAGTCGACTCTTGCCCTGCTGGCGCCGTGTGCATTCGCTGCCTGCCTGAACCGGCCTGAACCTGCCATGCCTGAACCGCTGTTGCAGCACAGTCTGCTGTTGCTGGTTGCATCACTTTTTATTTAGCGCCTCTATTCGGTTATTTGCCTAGGCCCACTTACCCCCACGGTTTCAGACTTGACTGACGCAGCTTGTTGTCAGCTTCGAACCCAGTTTGTTGTGCCACACGAATTTGAACGGAGCATTCAAAACAACAGCAGATCCTCGGAATACTGTAGATACTGCACTACTGTAGCATTCCGGTTTGTGGACAGGCTACCAGGTGTATTGTTTATTTCCATTTTCCTGGCAACGAGCCCCAGTCCCCAGATGGAGAGCTATTATATTTCCCGGCAATTTTATCTGTAGGTCGAATTTGGTGCACTACTCGCTTGCACTTTGGCTCCAATCCTACCTGCGGGCCTTTGTTCGTGCCTTAATTGCCTGGGGTATAACAATGGGGCATGGCACGCTGCATTGTTGCAGTCCATTCGTAGTGTTATTCTCTAGTGCGCTTTTGGTGCGTCGCAATTAACTTGGCGCGGCTGAACTCTGCGCCGATTTCTGGCCGTGTACGCGTGTGGCGAAGCGACTGTGTTTGCGCCGAATTGCCCTGGGGGCGATTCGATTGCGCTCAACCGTGCGCCGCCGCCCGTCTGAATTCGCGCGCCGCGCGCTCAATCTTCACCCATCCTCGCCCTGCCCGCCCTCGGTCCAATGTCCGTCGGGTAAACAAGTCAATTACGAACCACTGGACTGAGACCGCTGCAGCCGCGCCGCTTGGATAAAGGTACAATTCGCTTTTCGTCGCCACAAACAATCACCACACACTACTGTAAGTCCCGAAAGAGAAATACCGTAAGGGAAATGGCGCGTCTGGCGTTGTTGGCGACTGTGGCTGCGGCGGCGGCGTGCGCGCTCGTCGTGGTGGTGGACGCGGGCCGTCTGGGCCTGAACAACGAGGAGGCGAAGAAACTGCCGGTCTGGGCGGAAGTGCGCCAGCGGATCGAGAAACGCAACTCGAAGGGCGACTTTGGTCCCACGTTCAAATGGAAGAGCTACGAGAAGCCGGTGCCGCTCCAGGGCATCGAGGCCGACTACGTCGCGACCTCCAACCTCGGCCACTACTTTGTGGTGCGTTCTCTACCTATTGTCGATGCCCTGTAAAGTGAATAGTCCCCGCAACATGGTGGAAGAATCTTGAAAAATGCGCTTGCGCAACTTGACAGGGCAGCAGCGTATGGCCTAGTGGTAGAGAATCGGCCTGCATGCACGGCTCTGGGTTCGATTCTTGATGGCTTCGCAAAAACGAGTATTTCCCTATAAATGGATTTTCTCGTGCTGTCGCTGCCCTAGATTACAAGTGGCGTTACTCCGAATGTCTGGCTAATTATGTGGCTCTAGACAGGAAGATGGGTATGGGCCATTAATCCAACAACAACCGCAACGTTCCACGTACATGTAGGATTTCGAAAGTTTTCTAGGGATTGTGGCTGGGAATTGTGGAGGCGCAGCTGTCTCCGCGCTCGCTCTCGAACTTCAAGGACGAGGCGGGCGCCCAGCAGTTTGCGGCCGTGCTCGTCGACGACGCGGCCTCGCCCACGCCGCGCATCTTCATCGACGAGTTCAACAACGTCGCCACGCGCGAGCAACTGGCCGCCAAAGCCGACGAGATGCAGCAGCGCGGCTTCCTGCTCGTCGGCCTCCAGCCCGTACGCGCGCGTCACCGCGGAAAAAATCCGCCATTCATCCGTCCTCCTGGAGTTCAGTTCGAGAACGGTGTCGACTTCCCGTCAGAGTACGTCCAGAGTGACAGCGGCAAGGTCAAGGTCGAGTTCGAGACTTTCACGCCGACCAAGGGCTATCGGGTCGTCGACGTCCACGGCTACTACAACTCGAGCGGCAGCATCGACCACGTCACGATCTGGCACTCGACCGGTTCATTTTGCTTCAGCTGCATTCGTGCGAAACGCGCCAGTCTAAATCTGGCGGTTCATGATTCAGTTCGACCCAGGGGCTTCGCGCAGGAGGTCCGGCACCAGTTCAAGGAGACGCTGGCGAAATGCCTCGAGGTGGACGCGCAGTGGCAGACGGAAGGCTTCGTCGCCGAGAAGCTTCACGCGTACGGCGGCAGGAACGGCGACCCAGTTTACTGCTCGGGCGTCTGGAGCAAGGCGGCGGCCGGCTCCTCTTCCGAGTTCGTCACTGGCTCCACCATCGATGACATCAAGGTACGCCTTTTGTTGAGTTGTTTGTTGTTGAGGTTGAGGGCCAGTGGAGGTATCCTAGGCGGTGACAGCGGCGCAGGCGGCCGCGGGTCGGACGGCGCAATCGATCAGCGTGTACGGCGCCCAGGGCGGCGCTCTCACCTACGGCGTCCTCTTCACGACGCAGCGTCACGGCTACCCCAACAGTCCGCAGCTGTGGGAAGAGGACGCGGACATTCCGGCCGCCTACCACCCCGGCGTCGAGAAGCACTTCTCGGACGCCGAGCTGGAGGCGATCAACGGCATCATCACCGACTACATGGCCGACAGCGAGATCCCCGCGCTCGCGCTCTCGATCACCGACGGCGAGAAGCTCAAGTTCTCGGCGGCGTTCGGCTACGCTGACTGGAAGAATCGCCAGCCCGTCCAGTACAACACGCTCTTCCAGACGGGCAGCAACGGCAAGTCGCTGCTCTCCATCGTCATCTTCCGCCTCATCGATGCCGGCCTCCTGCCCAGCATCGACGCGCCCGTCTTCGGGCCCGACAGCATACTGGGCGAGACGCTCGGCACAAAGCCCTACCCGTCGACCATGCTCAACCTCCGATTGCGCCACCTGCTCAACCACTGCGGCGGCTGGGGCGCCGGCTACTGCGTCACCGCCGCGCACGAGTACGAGGAGCTGTCGGACGAGCAGTGGATCAGCAAAATCCTCAGCGAGAACCAGCCTTTGGGCGAGCCCGACACCTTCTGGAGCTACTCGAACTTCAACATCCGTCTCGCGGGACACATCATCGAGCTGAAGACCGGCTTGTCCTTCTTCGAGGCCACCAAGAAATACGTGCTCGAGCCGGCCGGCGTCAAGCCGCACGAGTAGGCTCAGGCCCCGCGCGCAGCCGAGCACGCGCGTATGCACGCACACACGCACACTCCTTCGCAGATATGACGTCGAGACGTGCGTGTGGTCGGAGCGGAATCCGCGCAGCGCCGTCTTCTACTCGAACCACGCGCCGGTCATTGATACGTACACGCTGACGAAGAGCTCGCGCTGGTTCCACGCCGGCGGCTGGCTCTTTTCCAGCACCGCATTGATCAAGATTCTGGTGAGTGCTCACGCGCGATCGCTTGTCATGCCATCGCGTCGCGATCGCAGCTGAGTGTCGACGGCCTTAACGAACGCTACCCGGACATCCTCAAGGAAGAGACGCGCCAAAAAATGTTCGAGCCGTCGCCCTACTCGATCGAGCACGGCACCTTCGAGGGAGAAAGTACGTCCTCAAGATCCTTTCCTGCAGCATGCGGGATCTTTGCTCATGTCACTCAGCATTTACATGACCTACATTCACATTAACAAACGTTGCAGTTTGGTTTAGCTCTGAAAACGTTTACCTTCGGTCTTCGATACGCAGAAACCTTCGCTCTCACTTAAATAAATACCGTACTGTGTACCAGTCGAGTGAGGTGCTCGGTGGTCTGCGAATGAATGGTTGGATGGGCGTGGTGAGTGGGACAAATGGTTCCGTTCCCTTGGCAGACTACGTGAACATCTCGTACGCGCACGCCTGGGCGATCGACATCAATCCGCGAATGATGCTCGACGGCGACGAGATCGGCTTTTGGAAGGGCTACTGGCACGGCGGCCTACTGCAGGGCAGCGTGAGTGTCGAACAATTAATTTTTCTGTCCTTCTTCGTCCTAACAGACTGTGTAAGCGTGCGCACAGACGGTGACAGCGATCGGCACCGTCGACAACATGCGCGTCACGGGCTCGATCTCGAACCGGCTGCCGGTCAACTTCGAGCCCATCAGCCTCTCCTACCGCATCAAGGACGTCCTGGAAAACGGCTGGCACGACGCAGACCTACTGGACTACGGTACGGCGCCTTTTCAAAATTTTTTAACAAATCGTTGCTAGAGTTTGTGTACGACTTACAGACAAGGAGTATGTTCCTACCAGGCGGGGCTCCACCAAGACTCGCAAGCCCAAGAATAAGCGAGGTTTGCGTGCAGTTCTGCATTTTTTCAAGCGTGAGCCAGTGGTGGTTTTTTTAGGAAACAGTTTCAAGTACACTTACAAGCAAAAACCAAGCGGAAACTAGACTACTACTACCTCAGGAAGTTCCATTCCAAACCAGGAATCCAGGATACCATTTTACATTCCTTACCCATATTCACAAACCATGTGAAACGTTTACTGTGCTCGCATCACAACGTCGTCATAATTGTTTTTTGTTGGCACTTCATGTTTTTGCTTCGGCGGTCGGGAATGGTGCGGGACGGATTGTTTTTTTTTTGTTATTCGTCGAACAGAACACAGCACGTGAATAAAATCAACAATCATCATCGGCCTGGTTGCTTGCAGATTCGCAAATTCAAAGTGTTCCAGCAACAAAAATCAATCGTCTTGATAAAGGTGCGAAACAACGCATTCGAATTGCAAATTTACATGTAGCGCCAGCCAGCGATAACAAGGATACGGTAATAGAAGACGAAGCGTTTTTCGAATCCTGTGTACCTTGTGCGTTAGCGGGCCGGCTCGACAGCGGCGTTGAGAAATGGCGTGATGTCGATAGGTCGATTGTTGGTGAAATTCATGAGCGCGAAGAGCTCGTCGTCGCCTTTGTCCAACTTCTTGTCCAGGAAGGTCCACAGCGCCAGAGTCTGCAGGTAGTACGGGTGGTCCAAGCCGAAGCACACCTGAATAACAACTTCAGCTCGTTTTGCGCCCATGGAATGCGCACGCACCTCGAAAATGGTCATGGCTTCGTAGGCATAGGGTACCGCCTCCTCCCGTCGGCCGTCTTCCACCAAGCCCTTGACGATGTGCAACAGCTGGAAGCCGACGTGTCGATCGGGATTCGCAAAGCACCTGGGTGCAGTGCAGTGCACTTCAACAGGCTGCAAACAGTGTGCTTGCGTACGTAGTGACAGACCGCTTGTAGTTTTCGTAGACGAGTTTGTGCATCTGCACTCCGGAGGCCTCGCCTGCGAACTTGCCGCCGGTCGCCTGCGTGTAGGCCATGAGCAGCCGACTGTAGTAGATGTTCTCCTTGAACAGGAGCCTCTTGGCCGTCTCCAGCGTCTCCTTCAGCCACTCGACGTTCTCGTCCGTGCCGTCCAACTTGAACTTGGACGGCAGGGAGAGCATGAACGTCTGCGCCTCGACCACTCGGTCCTCGTGCGTCACCTGAAAGAGGGCGTCTCGCCGTGCGTGCGTGCGTGCGTGCCTGCGCGTGCGTGCGCGCGTGGCTCACAATGCCGCAGACGCCGCAAGCCTCGCTGAGCGGTTCGCAGTCCTCCGTGATAAGAATTGGCTGCTCGCATTTGGGATTGGCACACGGAATCGCGGTGAGGCGGTCGTCCTCAGGGTCGAGACAGCGCTCGCACTCGCACCAGAAGAACCACTTGGAGAGCAACTCCTGCCGACGCTGGAACCTCGATCGGCCCACGTCGACGTATGAGATGTGAGCGATCCTCCAATTTCGCACATCCACCGATGCCGTCAGCGGACGCAGGATCGCCTAACACGGACAACAACATATGCGTTCTTCTATTTTATTTTCATTATTAGATTAATCTATAATTTTCTCACTCTAAAGCCATCGAAGACGAGCGAGCAGTTCGGTCTGCAGCTGTGGTCGTAGCGGGACACTCCTAAACGAAAAACTTAGTCGCAAGAAACTGCCACCGTATCGCTTGAATTTTTCGCGCGAATATGAATTGTTTGGCGGTTGATTTTGTTCTTCCCGTTGCTGGGTCGTGTTCGCGAAATTTTCAGCATCGGCTGGCGCGTGCGATGTCCAACTCGGTCTTACGTCAACTGCAAGGCTCGACGAACAACGTGCGCTTGCGAGATTTGGGCGTGAAAACGCGAGTTTGAACGCTTAAAATTCTAGTCAAACGCGATGTCTCACGCCAGCCGCAGTGCGGACGACACTTTCCGCGTGCTCGTGTCCACGGACAATCACGTGGGTTACAAGGAACGCGACAGCGTGCGCGGACGCGACGCCGCCAACGCCTTCAAGGAGGTTCTGCAGCTGGCCAAGGCGCACAAGGCCGACTTTTTACTGTTGGGTGCGTGATTTTGCAGTTTAAAACTTCAATTCGTCTACTCTACTCGCTCTCTTTGTGAGTTTTCTTCTCTCAAAGCCGTTGCTGCAGGCGGCGACTTGTTTCACGAGAACCGACCCAGTCTGGAGTCGCTGCATGCGGTGGGCCGTCAGCTGCGGAAGTACTGTCTGGGGGACGGCGCAGTCCGTTTCGAGTTCCTCTCCGATGCCTCGCTCAACTTCCGCCACAGCTGGTTCCCCAGGGTCAACTACGAGGACCCCAATCTCAACGTCGAATTGCCGGTTGTAGAATTAAAATTCACTTTTTTGATATTTTAAGTCCTCCAAGGATCGATTTTCGCAGGTGTTCACGATCCATGGCAACCACGACGACCTCTGCGCCAAGGGCATCGGCGCGCTCGACGCCCTCCACGAGGTGGGGCTGGTCAACCTGTTCGGCAAGTTCAGCTCCGTCGACGAGTTCCAAGTCAAGCCCATCATTCTCAGGAAGGCCCGTTCGACTCCCCCCCCCCACGGAGTGCCCCTACAGGATTTCGGGCAGGTTTAGGGCAGCACCAAACTGGCACTCTATGGGATCTCGTCGCAGAGAGACGACCGCCTGAGTAGGGCCTTTCTGTCCAACAAGGTCAAGTTCGAGAGACCAGCCGAGGACCCTGACTCCTACTTCAACCTACTCGTACTCCACCAGAACAGGTTGCGCCACACGCGCGTGCGTGCGTGCGTGCGTGCGTGCGGCTCTTTCGTACGGTGGAAAAGAGTGCAGGCCGCGACGCGTGACGGACTCGGGTCTGGGGGCGGGTGGCCACAACGTGCCCGACAACCTCATTCCCGAGTTCTTCGACCTCGTCGTCTGGGGCCACGAGCACCAGTGTCTCATCGGTTCCTCCTTTCTCTTTTCGATTCTCATTAGTCTTTAACTTTGAAAACTCGTCCTCTCTCCCTGCTAGAGCCGCGGCAGCGTCCCTCGCACAGTGGGGACGGCGGCACGTACATGATGCAGCCGGGCAGTAGCGTGGCCACTAGTCTCTCCCAAGAGGAGGCGGGAGACAAGCAGGCGAGGAGTGATTTATATTCTCAAATTTCGTGAAAAATTAATTGAGTTCCTCTTCCCTAGATCGCGCTCATTCAAATCAAAGGCCGCGAATTCCTGTCGACGCCACTGACGCTGGAGTCGGTGCGCCAGTTCTACTGGCAGGAGGTGGTGCTGGACGAGTTGGTCAGACTCAAGCCCAAACTGACGCGCGGCAAGGCTATGGAGGCCGTAAGCTTTTGTCGCGCCTTTCTACTCTACCATGCCTGTAACCGGGGCTGGCCGATTGGGGCATACCTGTAACTGGGTCTGGAAGAGTGGGGGGGGGGGGGGTTGGGTAAATGGCCGAATTCTGGCAAAAAAGTGGGGGGTAGCTGGCCTTTTTTGAGTTATGCTGGTACTTTTTGGTCAAAAATGGGTATAACTAGCGTCTAAACAGTGTTATTTAGCTGTTTAGTGGTCATATAACACTGAAAAGCACTGAAATACGCCAACATTTACTCACTTTTATCGTTTTAGAAGAGTGAAAATCCCTTGGGAAAAACCTGGGGGGGGGGTGGTGGTTGGAAAATTTTGCGGCCCCCAACTCCCCCCCCCCAGTTACAGGTATGGATTGGGGTAAAGTAACGCCCCTCCCCCTTGTGGCGGTGTTTTTGGAGCAAAGAGTGGGGGTAACTGAAATGAGTGAAAATTGGTTGACCTAAATAGGGTCGAATAGTCACCGAAAAGTACTGAAAAACATCGACTCAGTCATTTGTATCGTTTTAGACAGGGTGAAAATTCTTTAGAAAAATTGTTGTGGAGGGGGCTTCGAAAAATGCTTGGTGAGGGTAATCCTCCCCCCCCCCCAGCAACAGGTGTGTTGTTGGTGACAGGACGAAAAGCACTGCTTCGAGACGGCCAAGGCGCTGGTGGAGAAGGCGAAGGCGGAGCGCCGCGAAAAGCAGACGGGTCTCAAGCCGCTCATCCGCCTCAGGGTCGTCTACAGCGGCAAGTGGGCCAAGGTCGAGGTACGCCCGCATAGTTACGCCCGTTCGCTTTTTTTGGCGGGAAAAATTAAAAATTCTGTTTTTTTTTGTCCGCAGCCGTTCAACGTGCAGCGCTTCGGCAGCAACTTCGTGAACGACGTGGCCAACGCGAACGAAATGGTGCTGTTCAAGCGACAGAAGAAGTCGGACGAACTCAAAGCCGCTGTCGGTGGCGCGGCTGGCGCTGTCGGCGACGTCCGCGAGAAAATTCGAAGGCTCGCGGCCGACAGGGCAGAGGAGCTGCAGGCCACCGTCGAGGACTTGGTGTGCTGCCGCCTTTGGGGACACGCGCGCACGCAGCATGTCACACCGAGTTGGGGGGGGGCGGGGGTCGTGGTGCTGGGTCCAAAAAAGGGTGTAGACATCCGGAATGGTTAAATTGTGCACCAAAATAGCAAAAGTAGCCACCTTGGTCAAAGTACGGCCGACATTCGTTGTTGGTCAAAAGCATACCTGTAATCAGGACCGGGTCTGGAAAGGGGGGGGGTGGCCGAATTCTGGGAGGTGGAGCAAATAGTGGGGTAGCTGGCCATTCTTTGAGTTATACAGTATACTTGTACTTTTTGGTCAAAAATGGGTTCAAATAGGGTCAAAACAGTGTTATTTAGCTGTTTTATAATCATATAACACTGAAAAACACCAACATTTGCTCACTTTTATCGTTTTAGACGAAGTGAGAAAATCCCTTGGGAAAATTCTGGGGGGGGGGTGCTGGAAAAATAGTGGGGAGGGTACCCCCTCCCCCCCCCTCCAGGTAAGGTATGGTCAAAGGCGCCGAAAACGTCGCAAAAGGCTCAGTTTTTCATCGTTTCGGACGGGTTGATGGAAACTTCTATGGGGGCGGGGAGAGGGGGTCCACCCCGTAGTTGCAGAGTATTATTGCGGGCGCTGAAAGGCAGTGGGGGGAAAGAGACGTGTTCTGTCCGCAGGTGGCGGACTACTTCAGTGGTTCGGCGGCGCGTCCGGAGGAGCGTCTGTCGGTGCTGACGGACGGCGGCATGGGCTCGGCGGTGCGCAGCTTCGTGGCCAAGGACGAGAACGACGCCGTGGAGGAGATGGTCAAGGACCAGATCGAGAAGACCCGTCTGCTCCTCATCACCAAGCTGCCCGTCCAGGTGCCGCTCCCAGTCTTCTTGCCTTGCCCTTCTATTTCGTTGTGAGCCACGATCGAAATTCAACCAAAAAAAACGTAGACGGCTGATGAGCTACTGCTGGCGTCGGCGGACGAGCCTTTCGACGCGAACGAATCGGCGGCGAGTCAGCGCTCCCTTCTTGAGGCGGACCAGCAGGAGGGCGAGGAGCTGTTCGAGAAGAAAGCCATGGAGGAACTCAGCAGAATCCAGGCGCGTCACAAGGAGTTCGAACAACGGTACGTCGTCGCGCGACTTCTGCGAAATTTGAAATTGATCGATTCTCGCGAACGCAGCGAGAAGAAGAAACGCCAAGCGAAGGCGACGACATCCAATGCGGACGAAAACGCGCAGCCCATGGATGACAGCTGAGGATTTGTGACGTCCGGATTGGTGACTCTGACATGCTGTTCTAGTCTTTTTTGCCGGTTGACGAGCGCGCGCGTCGGTGGAACGAGTACCGTTATAAGCGTGTAAAAGTTTCGGAAGAAAGGCGCCCTGGGGCCACCCACGGACTCACCCAGGTCCAGCGCGATGCCGATTTCCCTGCCGGCGCTCGTGTGGATGCAGTGGCTGTTGATCCACGTCTTGCAGAAGACCGAGAAGAACCGTTCCCTCTCGTCGTCGTTGTCCGAATTTTCTGGAAGTGCCGAGTTTTTGTTCCCACATGGACGGTGTCGGCGAGACAGACGCACACCTTGGGGCAGTCCTCGAAAATTGCGGAACTTGGCGTAGACCTTGTCGAAGTGGAGCATCTTGCCCTCGTTGGCCTTCTGCGCCTGCTCGTGACCCAGCAGCTCGGAGAAGCGGCGCTCGCGCTCCCAGCCGAACTTGTCGACGCCCTCCAGCTGTGCGATCGCCTCGAGCTTGTCCACGACGCGGCTCAGCATCAGCACGTCCGTCAAAGGCATCTGCGGAAAGCTCGCCTAAACGTCACCACCGTCCGACAGTGCGCCAAACTCTCAAGTGGAAACGTGTTACACAAGCACGAAGGTGTACTTCTATTGTAGGTCTACAGTATTATAAAAATTGAATCCCATCGCATACCTCTAATTAGGCCCTGTGAATCTCGTTTGGGGCTGTAAGAGGGTTGGGACTAAATTTGGACAGGTGTGCGTGGCCACTTTGAGGGTAGGGTTGTGATAAGGTTGATGGTAGATTTTCCCAGGTGTTTCCGACTCACTATCGCACCTGCAGGCGCTTGCACTCCTGTCTGTGTCCCGCCCTGGTCCAGGCGAACTTCTGACAGGTCTTGCTGCAGTAGCGCGCGAACGAGCAGCCCGCGCACGTCTTGAGTCGCTCCTTTGCCGAGTCGTTGTCGGCCGCTGCCAGGACGGCGACGCTCCTCAGGCAGCCGCTGCAGTGGTCCTCCAGGCGCGCGTTCATGAGCACGTAGGCGAAAGGTTCGTCGAAGGCGAGCGCTCGGTCGCGCGTCGACGCGGTCATCCTTTCAAGTCTCTGCCTCCGCAAGCTGCGCGCCGACTGCAGTCTGCCCGCCGCCGCTGTAGTGAGGCAGGCGAATCAATGAGAACGCACACACTCAGCTAGCCGAGTGAAGCTAGCCGCAAGGGAAGAGGTGCGAGCGCCCGCCTTCGTGCAGGCGCGCGTCTGTCGGCGAGGAGACTGACCGGTCGGTCGGTAAAGGAGAAACGGAAAGCGCAAACCAGACGGTGCAGGATGGCGCGCGCCCCTTGTTTTCGACCTGTTTCTTCTTAATGCGACTTCCGTGAACAAAATAGCCCGCGCGACGGGACCCTCCGAGCTGTGCGGCGCGGGCGGCTTGCCGGGGCCCGCCCCCGCGACACCGGCCGCGCGCCACCTCCACCGCCCGCCACCGCAAAAAAGACACCCGCCCCCCCCCACCAAGCCCAACCCCCCCCCAACCCCCACCCGCCCAACCGGACCCCCCCCCACCCCCCCCCCAAACAGAAACACCGCCCCCACACACAAAACCAAAACACAAACACCCCCCCCCCCCCCCCCCCACAACCCCCCACCCCAACCAAACACCAAAACAAAAACACCCACCACCCCCCCCCCCCCCCCCCCCCCCCCCCGCTTTCTACCAGATCTGCTCGAATTCAAGCTGTGCTATCCATTTGTACCCGTTTGCTTTCTTCGAATGTGTCTCTTGAAAGAAAAGCACGTTAGAATAAGCCAAAAACCTAAAAAATACATCGAACAGAACAACGAAACGTGCCCACAAGGACGATATGAACACCAACACCTATACACAGCCGAATGTCGCCATCACCACGCGTCGCGCACGCAGTTCTGCACAACAGACGACGACAAACTTGAAAAGGACACGAAATGTATGATCAGGCAAAGAGAACGGTGGCGACTTCGTTGAGAGCGTCGGCGACGGCGCGTCGTTGACTTCGCTTCATGCGCTTCGCCGCCGTCGTCAGCCGATGGAGCGCGCTGGAGACGGCGACGACCGCCTTCTCCCTCTGCAGGGGCTGCGAGGTCGCTGGAGTGGTCGGGAAACGAACTTTCATTGGGCGACGGCGGACGCGAGCGGTCCTCTTCTTGCTGGCTGTGGTGAGCAGCGTCGCGACGGCTCTCTGCTGGCCGCGCGTCTTGACGTCGACGTCGATCGCGTTGCTCTGGCCCATGGAATCGAGCAGCAGCCTGCCTTCTTGTCCAGTCGCCGTCATCGTCCCCTGACGCTGCGGTGTCGGAAGAGGCGGCGGCGGCGCCGTAGCGAGGACGCTCCGCTGCCTCTTCTGCTCTTGGCGCAGCGTCGTCAGCGTCGCCATGGGCTGCTGCATCGACATCCGTTGGCGCCGCCCAGAGGCCGACGCGGCGCGGCGTCAGCGGCAGCGCTGCCGACGGGCCGCGGCTTGCGGATGGGCCGCAGCGCGCGCGGCTCTCCGCCCATCCACTGGAGCAGCAGCTGACCCTCCGCCAACGTCGCCTCCATCGACGCCGCCTGCTTCGGCGTCGGCGGCGACTGCTGCTGCTGCTCCACCGCTGTCCTGGCCGACGACGAAATCATCATTCTGCGCTTTCTCACTTTTTCCAAGAGTCCTTTGAACTGCCGTCCGCTGTTGTGGCTTCATGGCAGCGAGCCGCAGTTTATAAAGGCTGGCTGGCCGAGGCCGCGTTACGACGTGTTCTAACGTTGACTGAAGGACGCGTCACCGGGCGGGCGCAGACGCGTTCCAACAGGACAGCTGTGTGTCTAATCTCTCACGTCTCGCCCCTCTCTCGTCCCCTCCCCCGCTGGTCCCACTCCGACCCATCCATCCATACATTATGTACGCTAGGAGAGCGGCGCAAGGCGTTCCTCACCTCCCCTCCCCTTCATGGACGCTACACCCTGCCTCGCGGACGCCTATCTACTGTGCACGCACGTACGATCTACTAGCGTACTAGCATATAGTGCAGGAATATTACGTACATATTTACATAATTACAAAAAAGCACAAAGCTGTCGGAAATTATCAAATGCGCGAGTAAATGGACGAAAAATTGGTAAAAAAAAAAATAGACAGTTTTAACATTGCCAGTTGTCGTGCGACTACGGTACCGACAGCCGCAGAGACGATCGATAGTGTCGCCGAGAGACGCAGACAGAGGCGCGAACGCCGTAGCGCGAAGCGAAGGCACCCCACTGTGCCGGGAAATGCAGCGCATATTTGTTGGGCGTTGCAGGGAGAAGCGGCTCATAAACTTACCTGGCTGGGGGATTTCCCGTGATCAAGCAGACGGGGTCCCCGGGGCGAGGCTTTCCCATTGCACTCAGGGATGGCTGACCTCCGAGGCCTTCCCAAGTTGGGATCGCCTACAGCGCAATTTTTTCGTCTGGGGGCCGGCGTTCGCGCTGCCCCCGCCATTCACCTTCCATTGAACGCACGAAGCCTCTTGACGTGCGACACACTACGTTTACCTATTCCCTGCTTCTAATCTCGTTTGTTTCTTATAGAACCTACTAAATTGAACCTTTGATGTAAAACCGAGTCAATTTTATATCAGATTTTTCGTTCAGCACGGTACTTCTTAATTAGCTGAGTAAAATTACCGTAGCGAAATTTCATGGCATGCGCAAAATTGCATACCCGATTTTTTCAGCGGCTCGCACTTTTCGTCTGGTCAACGGAGCTGAAGTGCACGATACATGTAGCTAAAGGGTTTTTTTTTTAATTATCACATTTCTTTTTTGAATAACTTTTGTTTCCTTTGTCGGATTGTTTTGAAATTTGGAACACTTATACTCAAGACTTTAGGATTCTGTCTGAAAAAAGAATCGTCGAATTCGGTTAGGATTCCGAGAGTTATGGCGCTCCGAATCAAATGTCTCGTTTTTTGGCAGATCTTACGAACGAAATCGGTCGTATCGTAACTGATCAGTACTGTATGCAAAATTTCAAACGCAAAACTTTGCTTTTGTTTGCGCGGGCTCGTCTAATATGGTCGGCGTACAGAATTCTCTAGTGCTGCTCCACTGAAACCTCCCCTCTCCATCCGCCCTCCCCCCACTCCACTCGCCCACCCAACGGCCCTCTTCTGGGCCACCTCAACAGGGTTCAAGTCTTACTCTGCGCCTCCACGTGGTGATGCCTGGGCAACGTCTCTTTTATGAGGCGACAAAGCGGAGGGGCACTGCTAGCATGATTTTCTTAAACATCAGCCCAACACAGCACCAACACCAGCCCAGCAATGGTGTTTTTGTTCTCAAAAAGAGATATCTGATTTGGAGCGCCATAACTCTCGGAATTCTCAACCGAATTCGACGATTCTTTTTGCAGACAAAATCCTAAAGTCTTGGGTATATGTGTTCCAAATTTCATTACAATCCGACAAGGGAAACAAAAGTTATTCAAGAAAGAAATGTGATAATTTAAAAAAATCACCCTATACATATTCATGTATAGCTACACAGTATAGCAGTATTCACGAAGACATATAGGTATGCACAGACCCGATCTTTGCTGCCCAACAGTGAACGAAGTAGCAGACCGCGACCAGGCGAGGCGACCGCGTTGGTGACGTCACCGTCCTCTTTCCCACGGGCGGTCTCGCTTTGGTGGGCGCGGCAGGGCTGGCCTTGAGTCGGTATCCGTCGACACCGGCGCGCTTGGGGGCTCGGCGCGCCCTCGGCAGTGGCGAGTCCTCCTCCGACGACAACCCCCCCTTCCGCGCCCGTCCTTTCGGCCAACGGTTTTCGCGGCCTGCCCACCGTTGCAGGCGACGCCGCCACCTGTGGCGACTTCGGAACAGCAGCCGACGACGGCTTGCCGACGTGCAGCGCCTGCACGAACGAGACACAAAAAATTATGAATGCCGTCAGGAGAAACGGGCACTCGCCTTGCGCTGCGCGTCGAAGTCGGGCAGTTGGGCGTAGTCGAGCGCGTAGACCAGCTCCAGGTATTCGAGCAGTGCGCGTGCCGCCTGCTCGTCGTTCGGCAGCAGCTCTTGCAGCCGCTTTAGGCCACCGGAACCGCGCACGGCTCGCAGTCGGTCCAGTCGAACCAGGGCAGCGCGCCGGCGATCCAATAGACGAGGTTGTAGCCCAGCATCTCCACGTCCGAGCGAAACGACGCCTGACAGCCCCGGTGACAGTCCAGGCTCGTGAACTGCAGCGTCCCGTTGTTGTGACCTAGACACCCAACAAAGCCCGTTAGCTTGGCCGACTCGCGCTTGCGTTGCCGCATCAGGAGCGGATTCAGAAAAGAATCTTACAATTTGGGGTATTTGGGCAAAGCAACAATTTATGATGTCTCCTCGCACACGAGAATGGCGCCACAGGCAGAATTTCCGATTACACTCACACATCCTGAAAGTGTTACGAAGTTGGGGGACTTATGTAAAAAATTGCATTGCACCGCAGGCGAAACTGTCGACTTTGATAATCAAACACTCTGAAAATGTAAACGACTTGGAAGTGCGCGGAGCAAGCATTTTTTTTGTCATTTCCATGCACTCATATGCCCCTCACCCCCAGCCATAGGGAGTCGCGCGTACGTCTGCGCCGGTCCTCCTTGTCGACGAGTCGGTCTCGGTTGGCGCGGCTGGCGAGACCGAAGTCCGTGAGCACGCACCGGGAGCAGTCGGCGCGGTCTTCGAGCAGCAGGTTCTCCGCCTTGACGTCGGCGTGGACGAAGCCCTTGGCGTGCACGCACTCGAGCGCCTCCAGACAGCTCCGGCCCACGGCGAGAGCGACTCCCGTCTCCAGACGCCGAGCCGCGCGAGCGGCCAGCCCAGCACCGACTCCAGATTCAAGTCAGATTTCGGCAGGACGAGAAAGCGTTGAGCCACGCCGCCCGACACGGCGCTGTAGAGAGCGCTGCCCAGATACGCGGGAATCCCCAGGAAGGACAGTTCTGAAGGCGCGCCAGCGAATTGCCTCGACGACACGACGCGCCAGGGAGAGCTGGGCAATGTACTGCGTTGCTTCTTCCAGGCAGCGATGTCGTCCACCTTGGACATGCCCATGTAGACGCTCGTCTCCTGGAACAGCGGCCCGTTCCCTTGCGGCTCCATCTTCACCACCAGCTCTTGTCGGCCACCACTCGCCGACAAGCTGACGCGGTTCGATGACCCCTCTAGCGCATAGAGAGTGTATGCCTGTGGGGGTTGCACCAGGCCCAGGGCTACAGTCACAGGTGTGTAACTGACCAACACCTGATCACCTGACCAACTGATCAACACAAACAGTCGCGGTTGTCAGTCGTCAAGAGGTGGACAAGCGTCTGGACAGTGGCCAGCGCCAAACCAAACTCGAAATCTTGGCGAGGCGAAAGGGCGCAATATACCGCGCCAGAATTTGGCTGCGAAGGAACTGAAGCTTACGATGCATGCAAATTTCGGTGCTTAATTATTTACATACCTTGTGTGAATCACCCAACCTATCTTCGTACGATGTAGGGCGCTGTACCATACCTAGTACACATTTTGAGGAAGTTTTTTTTTTCATGCATGCGGATTGAACGAGTTTATTGTACATCTCAAACCTGTGTGTTTCACAGTTTCAGTGACTTGAAACGGTAAATTTTACAATCGTGCTCTAAGTCTACGATAATTGAAGAACGTGTTCAAGTCCTAGACATTATTCTGGTGCGACGACAATGATGGAATCGGTAAATTACAATTTATGGCCTTATACTAAAGGGGGAAGAAGGTGAAAAAGGTGGAGTTATTGGCTTGACCAAGCCTAAACAAAGCCTAAGCCTAAGCCACCCCCTGAGCCTAACCAAGGCCTAAGGAAATGTTCTATTTTGGGCCAACAGTTGTGCTAGCAGACTATGTTTAGGCCTCCAATCCTAAACATAAGCAAGCTATACGAAGTGGTTTGTTGATCTGCAGTGCACAACCGCGACAACAGCTGCGAACGCTACGAAGGCGTAGGTGGTGCATGTCTGGCGTTGTCGGCTACTCGTTGTTGCGTGCGCTAGGGACTTCGATCAAGCCCCCAATGCACTGCCTCTCTCTCTCTCACACTCGCGACGCGACTGATTCAACGCAACAACATGGAAGGAAAATAGAAAGTGCAAGCAGCGATGCAAACCATAGGTAGCCGACAAGACACAAAAAACCTTCGAGGCAAAAGCCTCGCGAGTGGACGAGAGACACATGCGCAAAACAACAACAAAGAAAATACCATACTCAAACATCACCACCTCATGAGACCTAAGCCAAGGTAAAGCCTAAACTTAGGCATAGCAAAGCGTAAGCCTAGGCCTGAGCCTATACAAGGCTTTAAACATATGTAGGCAAAGCTTCTCCCCCTTTTTGATTTTTAACCTTTTGATCCATTCTTTCCCCTTTTGAGAAAAGCTCAATTTATTGATCCTCTCTACAGTCTTCGGCTTTCGCGTTGGATAATTTGGCATTCTCTGAGCATCAACAAGCAAGACCTTCATCGGAAGCTCACTTTAATGCTCGACGGATACTTGACAGCATGAGCCAACCGGGTGAGCGTTGTAAAAACGAAATTGTTTGAAATACCTACATAAAGTTGGTGAAACTCAGGATATCCACAAGCTGGTGGCGGAGTCGGCGGAGCTGCCGCCGCGGCGCAGCAGTACGCGACGCCGCCCGGATACGATCCTCAGCAGGTGCCACTTCCATTTTATCAGCTCTTGCAATGAACATTGACCATCTAACACGCTGATAATTCGCGTCTCACCTCCCTCACCAATACCATGCATCGAATTTGTTTAGTATGCCGCTTACGTTCAACAGTACCAGCAGTGGTACCAGCAGCAGCAAGCGGCCGCGGCCTCGGCCGGCGGAGGCAGCGCCGCGCCCATGCAGCAGCAGCAGCAGCCGCCGATGCGCGGCGCAGCGCCTCCGGCCGGCGCTCCCCAGAACGGCTACGGCGCCTACGCGCAACAGCCGGCGGCGGCGGCGGCGGCGCCTCCCCAGGCGCAGCAGCCGTACTACCAGCAGCAGGCACCGGCGCAGCCGCCCGCCGCCTACGGAGGCCGCGTCGACATGGCCGGCAGAGGTCCACCGCCTGGCGGCGACTTCGGACGTTCGTCTGCATCTGCATCTAGGCTTGCGCGCCGGCGGAAGAATGCGAACTCGGGGCTTGTTGCAGGCGGCCGGGACCGGCCCTCTCGTTTTGAGGACCGCGGCGGAGGTGGTGGAGACTACGAGCGCGAGAGAGGACGCGGCGACCGGCGCGACAGCCGGGGCGACGAGCGCGACCGGAGCGGGCGCGACCGCGACCGAGACAGAGACAGGGACCGCGACAGCTACCAGCGAGCAGACCGCGACCGCGAACGCGGCAGAGACGACCGCTACGGGTGAGCAGCGCCGCTACCGTAACTCTAGGCCCCCCAGCTAGGGGCGGTCACACTCTACACCGCTTCACGGGTGTTGTGTGCGGCCGTCGTCAAAGGCCGAGCGTGGCCGCTCTCTTTTATATGACGAGTCGGAGCCGACGGCAGTTGGCACTGTTGTACGAGAAAGGGTGAAAAGATGCGCTTTTGCCGAGTCGGCACCGGCGTGGTTTGGGGAAGTTGCGTTTTTTTGGGAGTGTTCGTTGTGGTGGTGCGCCGGGCGCCGGCTGGTGTTTACCCTCGAGTTCCAGAGAATTGTTGAAAACAGAGGAAGGAAGGAAGGTCAGAGTGCCTCCTCAGACCCTAATCTTCCAACTGGGCACGCGAGTCGACGCCGCGAACAGAGGGCGTCCGTGGGTGTCAGCGCGCTCGCACCACGCCGAAGGAGTAACCGTTCTAGGTCTTCCGGCGGGCCTCCTCCCCCCAGCGGACGAGGTCACTCAGGTATTACACGTCAGTCCGTCTCTCGCCTCTCACTCACCACACCCTGTGCAGACAACAGCGCCCAGAGTGAACTCAACAACTATTAATATGGCCTTATTTTTGGACGTCGGTATTAGGCAACGTTTGGTGTGCCAAGCAGCGCCACTGCAAGGGTTGAGTCGCACGCATGCGCTCTGAATCGTACCCCCACTACATGGGAAAGTTGGTCATTGGTTGGAAAAGCACGCCCAAACCGCAGAAATACTCCAGGGCTCTGTACTCGGCGACTGTGTGATCGTATTACTACTGCACTATCTATGGCAACGAACACTACGTATTTGCGGGCTTGGAACTTTGCTCTGCAGCAACTGACTTAGAGGAGGTGCATGCGCTAGGATAGGGCGAGAGTCCGATGATGCGCCCCGAAGCGT
Source organism: Paralinhomoeus sp. GSCO2_6 (assembly GCA_030248085.1). Classification (NCBI taxonomy): domain Eukaryota; kingdom Metazoa; phylum Nematoda; class Chromadorea; order Monhysterida; family Linhomoeidae; genus Paralinhomoeus; species Paralinhomoeus sp. GSCO2_6. Next base: position 44,939 of record JASAMY010003102.1, read on the forward strand.
CGTCATTTTTGTTGCCTTGCAGATAGAGGCGAGGACCGCTGCGGAGGCGGACGCGGCGGCCCGCCCGAGCGCGATTTCGGCGGCCGCGGCGAGCGCGACTCCTTCGGCGGCGGCGGCGGTTTCGGTGGCGGACGCGGCGCCGGCGGCGGCTTCTACGGCGGGGACCGGGGCGGAGGGGGTCGCGGTGGCGGCTTCGGCAGCCCCAGAGGCGGTGGCTTCGGAGACCGCGGCTCTCGCGGCGGCTTCGGCGATCGAGGCGGCGGTCGGGGAGGCGGCTTCGGCGACCGCGGTGGCTTCGGCGGGGGTCGGGGAGGCGGCTTCGGCGACCGCGGTGGCGGGGGCCGAGGCGGCTTCGACAGAGGCGGCCGCGGAGGCGGCTTCGGCGGTCGTGGCGGCTTCGGCGGTGGCGGCGGCGGCAGTGGCGAGCCGGTCGTCATGAAGGAGACCATCTTCGTGCAGAACGTGGGCGTCATGGCCACCGAGGGCGTCATTTTGGACTACTTCCGCGAAGTCGGAAACCTAGCGGTGAGCTGTGGGAGGGGGCACGGTTGCGCGCGTCACTCCACTCGCCACGGACCAATGCAGACCGACCACAAGACGGGCGGGCCGAAAGTGAAGATCTACCGGGACAGGGAGACGGACGAGCCCAAGGGCGAGGCGAGCGTCACGTTCGTCTCGGAAGAGTTCGCGCAAGCTGCCATCAAGCGCTTCGACGGCCAGTTCTCTCGTCTCTCTCTCTCGCCCTTTGCGGTGACGTCACCAGCCCGTCCGACCACTTCCAGGCCAGTTCTTCCCGGGCAGCAACGAGCCGCTCAAGGTCTCGATTGCCAAGTACACGCCCAAGCCGGACAACTCACGGGGCCGAGGACGCGGCGGCTTCGGTTTGTCGGCCGCATTTGAAGTACTCTGCAGCAAATTTACAGTAACCCCAGCGCGCCTTCAGGCGGTGGGCGTGGTCGAGGCGGCTTCGACCGTGGACGCGGGGGCGGCTTCGGCGGTGGTCGGGGAGGCGGCTTTGACCGCGGCGGGGGCCGGGGCGGTGGCTTCGACCGCGGCGGGGGTCGGGGACGCGGCGGAGGCGGTGGTTCCGGCGGCAACATGGAGGTGCGCCAAAACGACTGGAACTGCGAGTGCGGCAACAACAACTTCGCCTTCCGTCAAGCCTGCAATCTCTGCGGCGCGCCCAAACCGGGCGGCGGAGGTGGCGGCGGTGGCGGGTAAGTGCTATGGGCCGGAAAATGATGATAAAGACACCTTACATGATACCTTACACTTTTAGCCGTGGAGGCAGTCGCTACCAACCTTACTAAGCTGGCAGTTTCCCACGTTGCGAACGAAGAAAAAGCAGCCGTAGAAGTTTGAAACCGTATTTTGTTTGCTCTTTCATGCAACACCAGTAGCGCTCTGTCGGCAGTTCGGCGTGTGTACCGCTGTGTACCGATTACTCGTCTGTCATTGTCTGTCGGCTGCGTCTGTTGTAAAGACAAAGACAGAAGAATAACGCAATGCAATAACACGAAATAACGCAAAACATACTAGACGAGCAAGAATGGCCGTTGTCGCAAGCAAGACCCGTGCGTGGATTATGTGTGAGACGCGTTACTTGTGGAGCGGGTTATGGTATCTGCTCGACCCTATCGTAGTACTTCGAAGGTTGCAAGCCATACAGAATAAAACGAATTGATTGTCGCCCATCCCTAGTGACGACTGTAATGACGGTTCTTTTTCACTGTTCGCACTACGTCGTTTCACTAATGACTGCTACGACACTGCTGCGCTGCCAGTCTGCATATGCAAATATCGGCAGTTGCGCAAGAAGAGGCCTATCGCAGGGGGCCCCCCGGAGCATAAGCCGAAGAGAACACAAAGCCACGAACACACACACCCACCCCCAAGGCGCCACATAGAAAAAGAGAAAAAAGAACAAAATTATATAAGAAAAGCAACCACCCCTCCCCCACACAGCCGGAACAGAAAAAAGCCCTAAAACAACACATAAGCCAGCCCTACATCTTACATTAAACATTAAAATAAAAGGGGCCTCACAAATAATAAAAAAAAAAAATAGACTACACTCCCCTCTCCCAATCATATGCACATATTACATGTAACTACAACCAACACCCCCCTCATCACTACCCCAACTCTAAGAAAAAAAGATAGCAATATAAGACATATATTCATTAAATATAACCAATCCTCCCACCCCGAAGACTAAATATTATATAAAAAAGCAAGACATCTGTTCTCTTTTTCTATATATCTAAAAGATACACTACAATACCATATAACCACTAAAAGCACAGACCAACACTACTAAAATAAAATAAAATACATATAACATAACAGACACTAGATTATAATAATAAACCACATAACATAATCTACTATAAAAACTAATCAAAAAAAAAAATAATAATAAACTAAATCTCATTATCCTACCTAGTCAAGACCGCACCCCGCATCACAAATTTAATTAAGCTTCCCCACAAACATAGCATAAATTATACTATATCATCCATACCCATCTCTCTTCTCTTCTCCCTATTATCACTTATAATATCTAAAAAAACCCCAACAACCACCACACCCCTTACAACCCACCCCCCCACCCCCCCCACCCACACCACCCACAAAACACAACACCCCCCAAGACAACCACCAACCAACCAAACTAACAACAAAAACAACAAAACCCAAAAAAAAAAAAAAACAATTACCAACCACACCCGTTCACAGCACAGCGAATAACGCACGCATGCAAATACCGGTACAGTGTACGGATATCGATTATTGTCCGCCCTACTGCGTTCTTGCATCATTCTTGTGTAGTGTGACCGAGCTTTGGTACGACAACATAGGTGTAACTGGGGTGGGTGGGAGCCCGCCAGATTTTTTCAACCACCCCCCCCCCCAGAATTTTCCCAAGGGATTTTCACTCTGTCTAAAACGATAAAAGTGAGTAAATGTTGGTGTATTTCAGTGTTTTTCAGTGTTATATGACCATAAAACAGCTAAATAACGCTGTTTAGACCCTATTTATACCCATTTTTGACCAAAAAGTACCAAGAATAACTCAAAAAATGGCCGGCTACCCCCGCACTTTTTGCTCCAGACACCCCCCCCCCCCCCCCAGAATTTGGTCATTTACCCCCCCCCCACTCGGCCCGACCCGGTTGCCGGGAGGGCCGACAACGCAAAAAACACGCAACGATGGTAAAATTCACAGGATCCGATCGTAAATCGCAGATTATGCACCAGATGTTGCCGCATCTCGTCCATCTGTTGTTATTGACGCGTCGCATCATCACGTGTCGAAGAGACGCATCGTCAACTCTCGGTCGAATGGCGCACAACAGGCCCGCTGTCGCCGATTTTGACTCCCTGTCCAGTCGATGGCGTCGACCGTGGTCAGGGCATTTTGAGCGAATCGCTTGCAGAAGTCGACCAGCTTGGCACGCTGATCGCTTGTGTAATATCTCGGAGATCGGCATTCAGCGCAGCTACTTTTGCGGTTTTATTGTAGCAGTTTGTAATTACAGTGCACACAATTTTCAACTGAGCAGTTGTGCACAAATTTTAGGTCAATCATGGTCAACACTTGCATTATAACATGTCAGAGATGTGAACTACCGGGGGAAACAACACGAACTGAAAATATTGACATTAGTCGAGAACACTGGTAGGGAGGAAACAGGAAGCGGGCGCTTTTAAATGCGATGCGAATCAAGGCTATACCACGTACCATGTGGGCAGGGATAGGCGTGCATGCGCTTGCGTAGCGTCGGGGGCACAACTTCACAAACGTCGGGACAACGGCACCTTTGTCGCGTTGGGACTAAAAGTAACTGTCGGGAACCGAATTCGACGATTCTTTTTTCACTCAAAATCCTAAAGTCTTGGGTATAAGTGTTCTTCCAAATTTTATAACAATCCGACAGAGGAAACAAAAGCTATTCAAAAAAGAAATGTAATTATTTAAAAAAAAACACCCTTTGGATGAACGTGTGCTACTAGGTATTTGATTATGTATACAAGATCCTACTGTAAACTGAAAACTAGGTATGCCAGAACATCCGAAATAGAGGTGTACTCGAGCTGATCTGTCGGTACCAGTTGAACCGATTGAACTCAGAATACCTCGCGAATGCGCACGTCAATCGACCAATTAACAAGATGCCCATTGCACCCAGGGGACAAGAACAATGTACGGTTGCCATTGGTGCGCCATGCGGGAATCGGCATTGACGTCATCGTTACCAATCGCCACATCCATATGCGCCGCGCTCAAAAAGCAGCTCGCCATATCAAAGCTCCACTCGGCTATTGTAAAAAAAGGGGAAATGCACCGATGAGCGAGGGTGAAATGTTGCTAAACTGACGCGTGTTTATTGACTTTTTGTGGGCATTATTATAGCGGATATTTATTTGTATGGAGGGTATTTTTGACGGCTGGCCACGGTTTATCAGGGTGTACGCGTCAGCGTACAACCCTAATATGTGACAACTTCTTCAATGCGGCTTTTTGAATTTTCAGTCGCTTATAACTCTTGATTGCCTGAACGGATTGTGGCGAATGATAGCTCAAAAGAACCGCCTTCTAGACCGGAATCGAATAAGCCGTCCCGCGTTTCGGTGCTCGAGCGCATTAACACGAAACTTCCGAAAATGTTCCGAAAAAGTGGTGTTTTTTTTTTCCTGTTCTGCACACACTTTTTTGGGCGCCGCTCTGGAACGCCTCAGTCGATTGGGACAAAACTTGGCGTGAGCACGCGGTATATGATGGCAACTTTGTGCCTCCAAGGGAAATTTCTTTAGGTGCTACGGATCTCGATTTATGGCCGATTTTGTTCATATTTCTTGGACATAGCCGTATTTTGGGCCAAAATCTGACAAGAGTAAAACTCGAAAAAAAGCCGAGTAAACCCCCAAATGTTTTTTGAGTTTCGTGAACTATTTCTGAAGGTGAGTCCACGGCGCTTGCATGACCTTTGAAATTCTCACCACACTTTGAGATATTGCCAACTCAAATTTCGGTAATTTTGAGGAAATTTTGTTAGCTATAGGCGCTTCAACCGTTCGTCGCAGGGCTGTGCTGTAATGATGAAAGTTACTCGTCTGGACCTGGAATAGGTCACTTTCGACAATGGGAGCGCTCCGATTTCCATGTTTGGCAGCTCGACCCTCTTAGCAGACCCCCATTTTGGACAAAATTTACAACTTTGATCGCGCATTATTTTTGATTTCCTGGACGAATTCTGGCGCGTGGTGGCTCAAAAGAAGCGCATTCAAAGGCGGAATCGATTAAGTCATAACACGTTTTCATACGCTTGTGCATTACCGAGATGTACTTGGAAATGTTATAAAAAGTGGGTCCTGCCTAGCTTTTGGTTCGTCGCCCACTTGCGCCTGCATCAATTGAAATGAAACTTCGCAGGCATCTACGGTCTACATCAAAAAATGAAATCCAAAGAGGGGTTCTTGCTACATGCTGTAGATCGTGAGGTATGGTTTACTTTGCAAGTTCTTTCTACCTTGTTCCCGAAATCAAGAGGTCGCTGGTTCGACTCCCAGTAGGGCCTATGCGTTTGCACGTGTCCTATTTAGAGACCCATCAATGGTACTTTGCTGCAACCACTCTTATTGTCTCTTCTCCTGGCTTTCCGACATTTTGGTAATTTTTTTTCAGCCAGGGAACACTTTTTGGACCGATACTCACTACAGTGCATGACTCACAACAATGCAACACCCGCACGCACGCACGTACGCACGCACGCACGCATGCACGCACGCACACACGCACACACGCATGCACGCACGCACAATGTGTACAGTGGTACACACTTTTCATAAGCTTTATGGTGCACCACTCAGCATGGGTCCGTGCTGGTCTGCTGCTGTGGGGTTGTATGTGTGTGCGTTTCGTGAGGTTTCGATTAATCTTTCTTTTACGAAAAAACACTGTATTAAGGAAAATTTTGCAGGTGGCTGCAAAAAAGGAGAATATGTGGCGCTCCTTTAGGTCCAGTTTGAAAAAACGCGGTATTAAAGTAGTCACTTCATCAGATGATCAACTTCAGTATGGACAAACCGTGTATAATCGAACCAAACGCAGCAACACGTCACATATTCGGCGTTTGTTGTGCGAGCCATCGCACACAGCCACAACACCACCACCATCAATCCACCCTCACAAACTCTTTCATCTCTCTGACGATGCACTGTCATTCATAGGCATTGGGTGGATGGACAGGGCACACAGCCAAAGATTCTGCATTGACAATTTCGCTGCCCTGCCTGTCCTGAATTTTTAATATGTGGCTTGCCCTTACAGTAAAAGTGATATGTGCCATCATTTCACAATCTTGAGTACCAAGTACATACCCTACATTCAATCTTCGATTCTCGTTCATCTTTATTCCACTTCTGTTAGCCTGTACCTATGGACAGGACTGTCATCTGTGGACGTCCAGGCAAGGACAAGACCCGCTCTCGTCTCTGAGTCCAAGGAATGAAAGGCCTCGGTCCTCATGCAGCCTGGACTGCCTTTCCAGTGATCCAAGCGAGCGAGTGAAGCGAGCACAACAAACGCCGAATATGTGACGTGTTGCTGCGTTTGGTTCGATTATACACGGTTTGTCCATACTGAAGTTGATCATCTGATGAAGTGACTACTTTAATACCGCGTTTTTTCAAACTGGACCTAAGGAGCGCCACATATTCTCCTTTTTTGCAGCCACCTGCAAAATTTTCCTTAATAACTAATGAACTAAAATGACATACAGTATTTCTCCAATAGTACCCCGCAGGTACCATCTGCCTATTGGAGTGGGGGCACTATTGTAGGGAAGGAGCGCTATTAGAGAGTTTAGGGTAACTGCCAATTTCGAATAAACAAAGGGGATAATATTTACGTCCAGCTAATTCGGTGTACACGTCCATCTGAAATGCATGACACGTCCATCTAATTTTGAATCTACGTCCATCTAATATGAGTGAGACGTCCATCTAAAGTGCGTGACACGTCCATCCAGTTTGCGTGACACGTCCATCTAATTTTGAATTTACGTCCAGCTAATTTGCGTGACACGGTCCATCTGATTTGGGCGCGCTGTTGCTGGGGCGACCGCGGCGCTTCTTGACGCCAAGTGCGATCTGCTTTGAGGCGACAGCGACCTCGACCCCAGGGACGTGGACACGGATTGGCACGCCGAGGCTGTGCTTGCAGATCCTGTGTTTCGAGTTTCTTGGCGGTGTGATCAAGACCAGCGCATGGCTCGCGCTGGTCGTGACGACCTTCTCCACGTGCTTGCAGAAGTCAGACTGGGAGCTGAGCCAGTCAAGGGCGAGCTCAGCGGTGGAGAAACGGCGATCGAGCTCGCACACTATACATGTAGGGGCCCTGGCCCCTGGCGCCGCTTGCTTTGGGCTGCTGCTCCTCCTCGTCGGAGCTGCTGGAATCCATTCTCGGCACTTGCTCCATATTAAGGGAGTGCTCCTCCGCTTCTCTGCTCCTGCTCGGTGCTGTCTTACATTGTTAGATCAACATGTATTGCCCGCCGCTTTGCGGTGCCTGTCCGTTGATACCGGTACAATACGTTGCTGTTCGCTGCTTGACCATTCCCGTTATCATCCAGCGGTCGCTGGTACATAGCTTGCCTTTTGGATGGACGCGTCGTCAATTGGACAAATTAGATGGACGTGTCATCCAATTAGATGGACGTGTAGTCACATTAGATGGACGTACCAACAATTAGATGGACGTATCGTCAATTGCGCAAATTAGATGGACGTGTCATCAAATTAGATGGACGCGACGCAATTAATTAGATGAACGTCGAATTAACGTCCATAAACAAATACAACTGTCTCGTACTACCGCTATGCCCTCCAATCACAAATTACGACAAGCCAAATCGTACACGCATTGGACACTGTGCGGCACGTCGAGTCTTGCTCATCATTAGCAAAAGTGTAAATTGATTCTGACGAGCTCGTGGAACAGAAAACCTTCACCAACCAAGAGGGGAAAGTATCGCCATGGCAGTTGCTGACTTGATGGTTGCCTTTCTGCTGGTCGAGACGGGTTCGGTTTTCTAAACGAGAACCAAGAACGGTATGTGTCGTACATTATCAGGGCTCTGTTTAGCCATCGGTTGTGGTGACTCCCTATATGGATACCTGAGCTACCCACTCAAAGGATACTCTCTGTCGTACACGGTCGGCAACGAGACGATCGCAGCGGAGGACTGCTGCGCCGACTGTCGCGCGAAGGCCGACTGCGTCGCGTGGACGTGGCGCGAGGACTCGACAAGCAACCGGACGATCTGCCTGTTCTTCAACACTACAACGCTGGTCATGATGCCGGTCACGTTGCCCGTTGATGAGCATCCCCTGCAGAGGATTTCCGACGCAGCGATGGGAGTCGTCGGAGTCTGTGAGCGCTGTCGTCGCTGCGCTGTCGACGTTGCGCGGCCGACGAGCTCGAGGCGGGCGGCGTTGCAGCTTGCACGCCCCCCGGCTTCGGCAGGCTGCCCCCCGCGCGCAGCGTGACGATGCTGGCGAGCGCCAAAGGCGCCTTCTTCATGAAGGAGCACCCGTTCGACTACTGGGCCGCTCGGACGCGCTGTCGCTCCTTCGCGACCAGCTCGCGCGCAGGCCAACTTTGGGCCAGACTGGCCGCGCCAATCGACAAGTCTCATGGCGAACTACATTGAACAGAATCCGGTTGGTTCGGCTGCAAACTCGCGTGCGAGAGCCCTTACGCTCTTTTTTACAGCTCTTTCAAGCGTGGCTAACAAAGATGACGGATGGGTACGCATTCGTGGGTTTACGCAAGGTGGCCGGCAGCAACGGCTCGCTGCTGCAGTACGAGCGGGAAGAGGGGCCGCCCGTGGAGGTGGCGACGTCGGCGCTGCCGTTCAACGTCTCCTGGACGAACGACTCCATGGAGTGCGTCATCTTAGAAGCGGGTGGCAACTGGACCGACCACGACTGCCAAGTGCCCGATGACGACAGGGTGGCGTTCGCCTTCTGCGAAGTCAATCACAGTGCGTCGTCGCGGTTGTGTGTCACACCGGAAGTGTCTACATGCACTGATGACAGGCAAAACGAGCGCCCATTCAGTTGAATTCTCGGACGACATCTTCTGTCCCGGCGGGGCGCTGACCGGCTGCTCCGAGAGCGGTCACGTCTCTTGCGGTGAGCGCTTCAGTTGGCTCGCCCACCTCAACAACAACAACAAAAAGCCACCAGCTTTCTAGAGTCGCACGCGTCGAGCCTGATGTCTACGACCTTGGCGGGTCTCCGCGACGTCAGCTTCCACAGACGACCGAAGAAGAAGCTCCGTCGCAGCCATGGCTCGCTGCGAAGCGACAGCGGTGCCAACACGACCATCTCCTGCACCAGAGCCTGCCACAGGTGCAACATACGCAAGCAGGCATACACTCTCACCTGTTGCGATTCGCAACACTCAAATACCACTGCTTTGCAATTTGAGTTTTAGTAAGCATGACTTGCTCAGAGGGAAAAATGAGTACACACGTTCGGTCAAGTTGTCGGGTATGTCGATGAGCACCTCGCCATACCCGGGGGGCGCTGTTGGAAGGAAGGGGGAGACACTATTGGAGAATTTTTGTGTGTTGCATTGAAAACGCAGTCAGAGCGCGATTTTTTGTTTAGAGACGCGCGCTGCGTGGCGCTGGCGGTGTCTAGTTCGACATCTGGCTCCTCGCCTTGTATGTTCTACACGGCCGACGACCTCAACAGCCTCGAGATGGAAGACAGCCAGCACTACGACCTTCTCGTCGTGCAGCCCTAATCAACAACTGGACAACTCTCATCAATTAGTTTATTGCTGTTGTTGGATTAAGGGGAACGCTAGGAGGCCGCCAATAGCCCGTGCCCGTTTTCACGACGCCTTCCTGTCTAGAGAGCCGCATAATTAGCCAAAGACATGCTGAAGAACACCATCTGTAATCTAGGGCGGCGGCAGCACGAGAAAATCTATTCAGTGGGAAATACTCGCTCTAGTGGACCCATCAAAAATCGAACGTAGAACCGTGCGCGCAAGAGGCCGATGCTCTACCACTTGACCATGCGCTGCCCGACAGCTGCCCAGCTGCTGTAGTAACGTTCCCTGTTCCCCACTGTCGCCAGCGCGCAGCGCAGCGACGCGAGGCCCTCTTGTCCGCTCATGTCTCGCGTTCGCAAGAAATAGAAAACAGTGGACGCCAAAGACTGACGTCCATAGTTGACGACGCTACTGACCAAAATATTGCTCTGACAGGAGACAGGCGAAAACAGACCCAGGTATTGCAGTGTTGCGTAGGCAATACTGCACACAGTTGTGCACGATTTAGGTGGGGGGGGAGAGAAAAATGGTGAGTAATTTATGCCTGTGGCACTGTTGCCGAATGCCGACACGCCACGCGCGCAAGATTGGAATGTGGAAACCTAGTGCGTTGGAATGCCGAGCACCTATGCAGTGTTAGGCTGTTACCTTACAGTTATTTTACGTGTATTTATTGAAGTAAAATACTAGACCATGCGCACAGTGGCGTGGCGATGCGCAATACCACTATCACATTGGAATGTTTTCCATCCCAGCAGCAGTATGACACTTTTACAGTAAGCCCCCCCCCCCCGCCTCTAGCAGATGCGTACACACCGGCACTAACGAAGGCTGGCTGCAAGATCAACTGATTATGGGCTGTAGCGGTGGCAGGGGCAGCGCGGTTATCTTCTGTGCCTTCTGCTTCTGCAACAATACCTACATCTCGATTAGTTGACATCATTCAATATACAATTCAAAATCAAAATTTAGCAACAGTCTAGTAACCACGATGTCAGAATAGCGATAATTGAACTGTTATCATGTAATGTACATTACGAATACCGTAAACCCTGTAAACCCTCCCCCCCCTACTTAGCAACCCCCTCCCCTATAATTATACCCCTTTACTAAAGCACTTTCATCCCCCCTATATTTAGACACCCCCTAGAATTACAGCCCCTCCTACGGCTCGAACAAAGATAGGGTTTACGGTATCACGACGTGCAGTTGAACATTTGCACCAGTTGATCAGTGTGCGGTCTCTCTATGATGTTGGCCGGTCCGAACACTCTCTCTAGTTCCAGCATGTCGAAGGAACTGGGTGCTCGATCCAGCAGCGCCACTGACTTTTCAACATTTCCTGCGAACTCTCTGAGTGTTCTCTCTGCGTGGCCCAACTGCACTTTCGCTGAAGGGAAGAAGGCCATGTACTTCGTGTTGGTGCTGTTGGCTGCGACTTCTGTGACAATTTTCCAGCTGTTGTCCTGACGGTTCGAGAGACTCCCAACACTGCGCAGCACGGCTCGTTTCACTCTGGAGCTGTCGTGCGGCTCGGCCAGCTGTAGCGTCCTGAGGAACTTTCGATCGCGCGTCAGCTGCGCGACTGAGACGCGTAACTTGGCGGTCGTCGTCAGCTCAGCATTCATCTTGTTCAGAAGGTCGAGGACGAAGAGCTGGATTGATAGGAGTCTGCCGCGACCACCGGCGCGGTCCAGCATCAGAAACAGGTCTCTGGAGCAGTTCTTAGTGTCGGCGTTTTTCTTGGCAACGGTGCCCAATGTTTTGCCTGCAACTGGGCTAGCGTCAGTTAGGGACTCATGTGCTGCTTCAGCTGCAGCTAGAAGAAAGGATGGGACCGAAGGCGCTGGAGGGGCCACTTGATGGTCCACCGCTCGGGACACCCGCCCTTGCTAGTCCGGTGATGCGAGGTCTTGGGCGCCTGGACATCCGCCACGGCGGCCCAGGGCGAAAAAGGACTAGGGAATGGCCTCTACCAGACCCTCCACCTCGACCACGAGTACGACGTCCAGAGCCTGAAGTAAAGACTCCGCGATTTTCAGCCTGCAAAACACAGTTCAAGTTTACGAAAGCCAGATCTTGAGAAGCGGGACATTCGACCACGACCACTTGTGCCACTCTTGTCTTTGTTCTCTTGAGCGAGTAGAATCGTCTCTCCAGCCTCGGTGTCGTTCGACTTGTCCTCTTGTCCTGGCGGCACGACGACCATGGAGGTCAATTCAGTGACAAAGTGGTACTGAAATTAAGCATTTTGGAGTTCTGTCGAGTGTCGATGCTCTACTCTGGCAGAAGTTTTACAGACCTTGAGGCTGAGTTTCAGGGCTTTGTCTTTCTTGCTCTGCCTCTCCAGCTTCGAGTCAGCCAGCTCAGCGTCGTCCAAGAGCTTTTTGATCGTCTTGTGCGCCCACATTCTCTCGATGAAGCCGCCAACGGTCGCAGAGCCGAGGACGGCGACTGGGATGTCGCGTGGAGGGCAGACAGCGATTCGCCGTGTGACTGGCAGTTTCCTGCGCGTCGGTGAACTGGGCGCATGGGGAAAGCAGCAGTGTAAGCAGGGCAATGGTCTTGTTGCGCCCCTCGGCTGAACGGCGGTGGCGTTATTCGCACATATTTGGTGTATGAGGAGGAACTACCGTGAGTCTCACTCTGCTAAACTCCTTCTTGCCGTCTCCAGCGTTGCCTTCAACAACGACTTCGACCGAGCGCGAAGAAGTAAAGTTGTCGATTCTGCCCAGCTCCACAAGCTCCGAGCCGTCGTAATAGACGTCGGCATTGTCGGTGACCAGAGATGAGACGTCCACTGATTCGTCGACGTAGAGCACTTTGACGTTGCGCAGAAGAGGCGTGGCGATCTGGCGATAGAAGCCTAAACAGCGTGTCCTTTGTCCACGATGCGCATTTGTGTGATGGACTGCTGTTCTGCAGACCATCTGTGGTGGCGGCACTCGTCAACCAAGCTGTATCCAAAGAGGACATTTTGCAAAGGGACATTTTGAAATCGTACCCTCCAGTTGCTGTGGCGCGTCCGCGTCCTCGTAGACCCTGCGGGCGAGTCCTTTGTTCAGCACTGCGATCTGGCGGACGAGCGTGAAGTTGGCGTCGTCGCCGAACGCGATCCCGTGGATGCTGTAGTCTGCAAGCGCAACTGAATCACAGTGCTTTTTCCCTAGCGCTCTCGCATCTAATTCCTCCCCCCCCCCCCCCCTATCCCGAAGCATCTATTTCCCCTCCCCCTATCCCGAAGCGCAGAGTGACCAACAAAGGTTCTCTGTTCCCAGCAAGACTTTCGATTGAACGGGTTTATAGAAGTTTTGCAATTCGATAAGTTGAGCAAAAACACTACAGTTAACAGAGATAATTATTTTTGATTTTATTTTATTTTTTAATTTTGAATGGTTTTAGTTTTGTTCGAATTTTGAATTTTTAATTAGTTTTAATTTTTGAATGGTATTATCTGCAATTTCAGGTGCTTTGCTTCACTCAATTAGCCCCAAGACTTGCAAGACACATCAGAAATGACATATCGGTTTCAGAATTTTGCACTCATGGATCGTGTGTGCCTGCCAACCAAGTCAATCTTATGAAAGCACTTCTCCACATCACAGCCCAGTGCTGCAAAGTGATTAGCTGAACTCTATTTCCAGTTTGTGCATACCTTTCTTTTTGTTCATCTCCTTGATTCCCTTGACAATCTCGCTTGGATCATCAAGTCCAACAGTGGGCAATCCGTCCGTCAAATGAACAATCATGGAGACCAGTTGCTTCGTGGAATTGTCAGAATTCAGCTTGGCAAATGTCTCTCCGAATCCGCCATACAGATTTGTGCCTAGAGCATACACTCTGACTTCGTGAATTTTGTACGAGAACCAACGCATCACCCACACCTCCAATGGCAGACTGTTTGTTGACAAAGTCAACAGCGTCTTGCACGTTGCTCGCATCCGCTAGTACCGGCTTGTTATTCCATGCTTCGACATCATTACTGAACAGCAGAATATTGAAATAGTCCTGGAAGCTTAACTGATGCAGGATTGTGGTCATTGCTGCCTGAAAATGTTGAAAATTGCAATTTGCTACAGCTCAGCTACAGTGTAAGCTTCTGTAAGAGAAGGGTTTGACCTTGAGCTGCATAAACTTTGGCCCACTCATGGACCCAGACTTGTCCAACACAAAGATGACGTGCTTGCCCCCAGCTGGGATGTTCGGCGGTGCGAAGAAATGCACAAAATATCCATTGACAACCTGTGAAATATGGATAGACGTTTTCATGGTTTCCAGTTGTACACTCGGAATCGCTTCTTTCGCCGCATTGAAGCTACTGTTTCAAAAACATGCTGGCAATTTCTGCATTGTATGTCGTAACAATTGATGACATCCACTTGATTGATGACATGACAACAACTTTTGTCACCTGAATTTCTCCGGGATCATCAGGGTCGCGCTCAACGTCGTACAACACGACGAGCTGGCCATCGATGTCGTTCCCACTCGGAGCGAACGATACGTACGCCAGCGAACCTTGTTCCGTCTTGGTCAGCGTCGTCTCCACATTTGCCTCTTCTGCAATTGCCACGCTCGTGCAACTGTATTTTTGAGAAGCACAATTCCGCTGTTCACCTTCGGCGGCAAGCAGCTCTCCATTGTTTTTCTCTCCAACCCTTGGCCCGAATTTTGGGACTCTGACAAAGGAGATGTTGGTCCTCTCGGCGATGAGAACATCGACGCTGATGTCGTCGATTCTGTGTCCGCTGGACTGGACGTTGACGACGTGCTTGTAGGCACCGTGGACGCGCTGCAGCACCTCCTGGTACGTCAGGTTGAACGTCGAAGCCCCCTGCGCAGCCACGTTCACCGAGATGTGAAAATGATTTGTCTCCCTAGAAATTACTGCGAAACTGTCGCCGCCACCGTCGGATGGCACTTTCCTACGCGAGTTGTGGTGCATTCGTGCTACTCAACCGCCGGACCTCTGGGAGACGAGACCAGCGCTCTGACTTTGGCGAACGGCTTTTTCGAACACTCTTTTGGCCTCCTCCTTCTTCTTGACGTCGCCATATGTGATCTTTCCATCAATCTCTCTAAATTTCGTGTCAGTGGACGCCGGGACGCCGTCAGTGTCAGTGGACGCAGGGGACGGGGCTTGTGGTTCGTTTCTACCGAGCGTACAGCGAGAAGTTGCTGATGAAAGCGGATTGGGGCAGGCTGACGCTGAATGTGAGCCGCTGGGCGTGGTGGGCGTCGTTGCGCATCTTGCTGACGACGTCGGTGATGGCGAAGCGAGACTGCACCTCCGACACCACGTGCAGGTACTGGACGACAGCGGAAGAGCCTCTTCCCGCAGCCGCTAGCACCGTCGCCAAAACACACAGTGACGCTACGCCCTGTGCGCTCATCATGAGTCGACTCAAATATGTTCAATGCGTTGGCGGCGCGCTTGCGTTTTCGCTGGAGAAAGACAACAGCGAACGCCGCCAAAGTTTGTCGTCAAAACACGGATAGCGTAGGAGGCGCAGAGAACAAACCAGTACTTGCAGTGCTGTGTAGATAGGGGGGGGGGGCGTCACACAGAGTGCCATGTGACGTATAGGGGGATGGAGGCACTAGAAAATTGCCCCTCGCCCCCACCAACAGCATACTGGGCAATTTATGCCTGCGGCGATCGATGTTGTCGACCGATTTGTCAAGCGCGTCAAGTTTGCAATTGGAACCCATTGAGTGGGATGCCGCTCATGTAGCGGCTTGGAATTCGTGCCGATGACGCACCTCACTGCGGTCGTCAGCTTCCGGCACCCCTCGCAGCACGGCGTGTGGTGGTGGTGAATTCGTACATGTAGGCAATCGAAACACAAATGGCGCCGCACGCACAAAAGGTTTTCCGAGTCTGCTTCAGTACACATTACCGATGAATTCGAATGTCGACTCACTGTGAATTTGCTTTGTGTATGAGTGAAAGTGAATGTGACTAGAGCGCAATTTTGGCAGTCGACGACGCGTACGTTCTATAGTTCCGCAGTCTGACCCGAAAATTTGATCTCACAGTTCGCAGAAGCAATTTTCGATTCTTGGGGCAAACGAATGTCGTAACCGGTCGTTTCCTCCCTACCAGTTCCCCCCTGGACGTTTTCCCCTGCCGTTTGCCCCCCCCGGTCGTTTCCCCCGTGCCAAAACAAAATTTTAATAAAAGCAGGTGCTGCTGCTAAACGACAACGAAAATTTCGCATTGAGCAAAAGCGACCTGTCTTCGCTGTCTCTGCCCAGCAGAATGCGCTACATTCACAAAAAAATGACCACCGCGCGGAAGTTGCAGAGACAGCACGAAGCACCTCTGCCCTCCACCTCAGGCAAGGGAATCCATCCGAAGACGTCTCCCCCGGGCACCTTTTCACAGGCCGAAGCGGAGGGGAGGACGTGCTCAGCCCGAGAGCTGAGGTGCTGGAACCCCAAACCAGCTGCACCAACCCCGAAGGGACGGGAGTTAACTTTTCCGCACGGTAGTGCATTGTTGCTTTTAAAACACTACTATATACCCAGAAAGCGGATTGCAACAATTATTCGGCAGGTTTGAACTTGGTGAGCATAGCGCCGACTCCCGTCGGAAATCGATAGAATGAAATCTGACGGAATATTGATTGTCAGCTTACCGGGCTCTTCGTCGAAAACCTGCGTTACGACAGGTACCGATGCTGCAAACCCGTTTTGCAACTGTTTCACAGCACTTACCACATCGAAATGCACGTGTTAACGTCTTTTAGAAGCCACGCTCAAATGAATCCTGCTAACCCACGCCTGTCCCTCACCAGCCTGCACTACCGCGGGGCCCTCGATCAAGAATTGAGTACCGTATGGAGATACAGTGCATACCTAGATACACTGAATCTGCTTTTCAGAGCCTACTCTGCAATTCGTTTACCAGCAGGTTCTTCTTCGGCAAAGCGAGCAGTCTCGTCTCGGTGGGACTTACTATGAAACTTGACGAGCTCTGCCTCCGCGTCACCGTCCACCCACCCAACCGGACGGCTGGGGCGGGGGAACAAACGAGGGGCAAACGGCAGGGGGAACTTAACACCTTCAAGGTCAAAAATTGGATGTCATCGGATCGGCGGAGTACCGCACTACATTAGATAGATCTCACGAAGGCGCTTGGAGAGTTTCGCGCGTGCTGCTGCCTGCTCCTCTCTGTTTGCGGCAAAACATGTTGGGGGGCAGGCTACGTGCAGACGAGATAGACGCTGCGGTCGCGTTCGGTTATCAGCTGAGTGTTTCCCTCTCATAAGCCGTCCCCAGTCCGACCCGTCCGTCGCCGCGAGGTTTTCACGTTCACGCACATGAGCAGCAGAGCATTGTTTTCGCTTGCGCTGACGCCACTTTTCATTTCAACACTGACGACGACATGAATTGCGTGCTCGTTGTTTCTTCGCTGCTGACCCTGACGACCGGCGTTTGCTTCGCCGCTCCCTCCGCCTCCGATTCTCAGGCGGTGTCAATTAGTCAGCTCAAGGTAGGCTAGAGAGACTAAATTAAACTAATTAGCAAAGCACCGGATTCCTCTTTCCGTCAGGAGGAGCTGGCAGCTTTGTCGGCACGGGTGTGGGCACAGGAGGCGCGTCTGTCGGCGCTGTCGTGGGTGGAGGAAGCGAAATTCTGCCTTCTCAAGCAAGGCGACTGTCCTGTCGGCTTCGTCAAGAAATTCGCCGACATTCGCGACATTCGGGAGGTGAGCGACTGGCGACACAGCGACCACTTTGGCGACAGCTTCCTCAAAGTCCACGGTTGGGCCGACATTCACATCGAGGCCTGCTGCAAGTCATAGTTGTAGCGTTCAATCAACGATTGTCAACTGGAGCATTTAGCTGAACCGAGAATATTCGGGTGCGGTATGCATATCGATTAGAAAATTCCACATTATTTCTGCGTCGAGTGCGTTGCGTTGCGTCGGTTGAAAAATCGGTGCAATCCTTTTCGTTGCTCGCTTTGGACACCATGGCCACATCACACCACATACACCGCACCTTAATAGCGTCACGCATTACGCTGTATCGAGAACAGTGCGTGCTGTCTCTAGAACACGCGATTCGTCGTCAGTCTGGCTCCTCGAGTTTCACTTCCGGCACGACTACGTCCACCGCTCGGGTGGGCTGGCGCCTTTTTTGCTTGCCGCCGCCTCTGCCGACCGCTCTCAGCTCGACCACGTCAGGCTGCTGCTCGACTGTTGCATTGTTGTTGTCGGCCTCGTCGCGGGCCCCCTCCTCCTCGTCCTCCTGCTGCTGCTGGCCGAACTTGTAGCTGACGTTGCCGTACTCCTGCAGACAGGGCAGCGTCTCCAGCAGGAAGCCGCAGAAGTCACGCCGCATGCCGAACCACCCTGGAGGGAAAGGAAAAGAAAACATAACCACCGTAGACTCTATTATTAAAACCGTTAACAAATATGTTGCCCCCACCACCTACAATTAGAGCTCCTCCCTACATGGACTGGACATAGTCGAAAAGGCAATTTTTCAGTGTCTGTGGTCCGGGTGTATGGCCGCGTACGGTACGTGTGAGTACGTGAGAGTGCGTGAGAGACGCTCTGGCACTGTGTCTACGCTCTGGCACAACAAAGCTACGCAGTACGCACACATGGACCCTTCCAGTTTATCAGCCCCCATCATTAGCCCCTCTTACGGACCGAATGAAACAATTAGCCCCAAGTCCCCACGAGCTAATCATAGGGTTTCCAGTATATGCCTAAGCGACACTGGCAGTATACCTACCTGCATCCCGGTCAGGGGGAAATGGGAGGGGTTCACTGACCCAAAAGAGGGGGGGGGTGTTGGATTAAGGGCAACGCTAGGAGGCCCTCTGTCGCCCATAGAGCATACCCATCTCCATGACGCCTTCCTGTATAGAGGCACATTAGCCATGAGGGCCGCCAACGACCTTCGGTCCGCGATCTAGGGCATCGATACACCACGAGGAGAGGGGGGGGGGGGGAGGTGTCCGCAACAAAAACTTTCGCACCAAAATACCGTCATATATCTGATCGTATGGCCCTACAGGCAGGCAGGCACGCCCGACTCACACGTGTTTCCGCCCTTGGTGGCGCAGGCCATAAAGATGAGGCAGACGAGCGAGATGTAGAGGGGTGCGCAGACGACGACGAACGGCAGCTCCTGCGCTGCGGTGCCCGAAGTGGTCGTCGAAGCGGCCCGTTGACCACCGCCCCCGCCCGCCCGCTCCCTGTACGCCGCCTCCGCACCCACCGAATTCTGCTCCGTCTGCGAGCGGCCGAAGCTGGTCAGGGTGCGGTTGGCGCTGTCGCCCTTCACCTCCATCTGGTCCAGCTTGCCCGTCATCATCACCTGCGCGTGCGTGCGTGCGTGCGTGCGTCCGTGTGTCGAGAGAAGCGCACCCACCAAGAAGACGAGCAGAGGCAGCACGAGAAAGGTGTAGCCGATGGCGCCGTAGATGTGCTGTCGGCGGTGCTCGGGCAGCAGGTCGATGGAGCGCAGCAGCAAAATCGCCAGGATCACTGCGTAGAGCACCGCGATCAGACTCAGGCAGATCAGCACCCACATGGGGATGAAGATGATCTGTGCGCGCAGAGAAGAGAGCGGGTGGCGTAGCGGTAGGGCGTCGTCTCGACGCTCACGAGGTCGGGGGTTCGACTCCCGCTAGCCACGGCACGTCCAAGTACCCCTAGGTTACTAATCCCCATGGGCAAGGGATGCACGCTCTCATTCCGCCAGTCGGGGATTTGTCGTAAGCGTGGCGCCCCAATTGTAAACGACGGCGATGTGATGTGACCCTGGCCGGGTGGTGTCAAAACAAATTTTCAGATAATTGCCGCACCGCCCAGTTCCAGTCGGTGACCTGGTCGAGTTTGAGAGCGACAAAGGCGAACTGGACGAGGTTGATGGCGAAGAAGACTTCGAACTCGATATTCTTGTCGGCGCGCAGGGACCACACGCACACGGCCACCGAGAGGGCGCACTGGACGAGCAGCGGGGCGAAGACGATCATCCAGACCAGACCGCCACTTCCCCTGCTCCCGCTGTCCCCTGCGCCCGCCGACTCGGTGGTCAGCTTGTAGCAGGCGAGCAGCTCGAAGAGCAGCAACAGCAGGTGCTCGCCCGCGCACAGCACCATGCTACGGTACTCCTGCTCGGAAGCGGTGTCGTTCCTAAAGCCGAAATTTATCAACACCACCACTCGAGGATGTACATTGATTGCCCAGGCCCGTGCCAGTTCCTGGGAAGTGGAGGTCCACTTATACACACCAACCCCCCCCCCCCCCCTAAAAGAATACAGCCTTCGAAAAGCACTAATACACCACGCTATTTTCTGCAAATGGCACCTACAGCTAGCGACATACGCACGCTATTTTGGTAGAACACTTTCAATGCGTTGTTCGCTACGGGAACATTATTTTACCATTATTTTGGCCCAGGGCAACATCCGAGTACAGGCATACCTGTAGCCCCGCAGAATTTTTCCAACACCCACCCAACTCCCCCCAACCCCCCCCAGAATTTCCCAAGGGATTTCACTCAGGAAAACGAAAAAGGAGAAAGTTCGGTATTTCCGCTCCTCTCGGATAAGCCCAAAAAAACCACAAAAAACACGAGACCACCCCATTACCCCAATTTTTGAGCAAACAGGATAACGCAATAAAGGCTGGCTACCCCCCCACACTGTAATTGCAGGCTCCCAGACACCCCCCCCCCCAAAAGACCCCCCCCCCCCTCTCCAACGTGGTCAGAAACAGGAGCCAGAGGCCACACAGGGGGAGAAGACCCAGCCTCCCTCGTGGTGACCCAGCCTCCCTCTACCACACCCCCCCCCCCCAAAAAAAACCCGGGGGAGCAGGGACAGCGGCTGCGTACCGTTGGGGGGGTCTGCGCCAGTGGGAGAGGCAGCCCAAGAGGGCGCCGGCGAGGGCGAGGGCCTTCCAGAGGAAGAGGGGCAGGAAGACGCTCCAGAAGGGCAGCTCCGCGTAGCCGTCGAAGCGCATCGCCAGCAGCAGCGTGAACGCCAGCACGCTCGTGTACACCACGAACTTGCTGCAACACCGCGCCCCTTTCATTGCTTCTGCGTGGACGCGCGGGCGCCTCTGTCCAGACACGCATCAATGACCGCCGCTGGTGCGAGATGAGGAGACCCAGTCAGCCTTTACAGCGCAACGCAATTTCTCTCGGTCCACCCCCCCCCCCCCCCCGAAAGGGCTCGCGCACAATTTGAACGGAAAGTAAGCCCAATTCTTTCGAATCTGCACCAAAATAGCATCAATGTCGTTTTTGGTTATTTCAGTGCCATTATTTCAGTGTTTTAGGGTCAAAAAAGAAACAACCACTTGTATCGTCTTGGATATGTTCAAAGCACTAGGGGGGGGGGGGGTTACAGAGTAGCACAACTCCATTACAGCCAAAAGAAGAACTCACGAAGCGTTGAAGTCTTGAAATACGCTCCTTAGACTCACTTCCGTCATGGCGATGTACCATACGACTAATGTACAACACACGTCACCTGAACCACTGCCCACTTGCTTTTAAAGTATCAACAGTTTCACGAACAAAAAAAGGTAGCATTGGGCATCGCAATCAAATTTGAGTCAAAGAACAAAACACGTATATTTCTGCGTAAATATGCGCTCATTAGGGTCTGGGGGGTAGGAAGGAGTAACAAAACAACGTAGCAAAGTCGCGCGTATTATCACAAATGTGGTCTCAGTAACCGCATACCGGAGGGAGTAGCAAGTCAATAACAACAACTCGTGGTGGAATCCTCGTATTGAGCGCAGAAATGAGCCTTTGATCAATCATTTCGTTTTTTTTTTTCTTCAAAATCTCAAAGTCCCATCACTGCGCCCACGCACCGAATTATGGATAAAGGAACGAGCGGGCGGGCGCGTGCCTTCTCTGTCTGAGTGAATATTCGACCGCCGTCGCCAGCGGAATACAATTGGCGTTCGTATACTGTATGCAATGCAGCGGATAGTGTGTTGAAGGCCGATCTATAATTCTCTGGCTTCTGGCATACGTCACCCTCGCCATCCAGCAAGACGGACGCCATCTCCACAAAACAGAAGTTGGACAGACTCGAGAAGGTTCTATGTCTGTCCGGCTTCCGCCGTCCGGCATGACGGATGGAAAAGCACAAATGCCGGAAACCGGAAGATTATAAATCGGTCTATACGTAGTTTGGGGGGAGGTGGGTGCTGGCAGGGTTGACGCAGGTTGGTGATCAGTCGACGTGCTTGAGCGCGTCAACAGCCTGTCCCAGCAGCTGTAGATGCGCCTTGGCGTGCTTGGCCTGTAGTTCGGCCAAGCCAACGAGGTTCTTCTTGAAGGAGACCACCCGACGCTGCTTCAGGTCCAGCAACTCCTCCTTCGCCACGCCTGTGATGCTCTCGAAGGACGCGCACGCCGCCTGCTGCTCTGCAACCAACAAGCCGCCGACCCTACGCCTGGTTGGGGGGGGGCATATACGTGGGCTTGGCAGGGGACCCCCCCCCCCTCCTCAACTGGCACTCTCCAAATTGCGTGATTACGTGATTTTGCGTCCTTTCCAGTGTTGAGTAAACACACCCAAAAAAAATGGCTACTTAGACCTTAAACATCAAATTGTGACCATTCACAACGCCATTTTAGTGCAAAATTAGTGCATTATTCGGTAGGCCGAAGCCCCAACCCTTCCTCCCTCCGTGACCCCGTGAGTGGTGCTCAGGTCCGCCCGTCGACCACCGCCCCCCCCCCCCGGACGACCTCAGCTCAGACGCAAGAAGCACGTATGCGGGGTGGGTGGGGAGGGAGGGGGCAGGGGCCTACCAACCCTGCTCGGCCTTTTCCACTTCCTTGTTCTTGGCGCGCGCTCTCTCGAGATTCTTGTTGGCCGCCTCGTAGTCGGCGAGCGCCCGCAGCCGCCGGTAGAGCAGGTCCTTGGCCGCCTTCGTGTCCTTCATGAAGTACCTGAACGCGCAATTAATCAGTTAATTATTTAATTAATTGACAGTGCCAGGCCAGGCACCTGAAGGTGTCGCTCTGCTTGAGATCCAGGTCGGTGGCCACGCGACTCTCGAGCTTGCGCGACTTCTCAAACGTCTCCGACACCTACAAGACGAGCCCCCAGTTTAGCTGGCCAGCCCCCCCCCCCCCCACCCCCTCTTCAGAAACTTACTGTCACCTTCGAAATCCCCGGACCATAGGTGCCCGCTGGGGGGGGGGGGTATACCCCTCCCCTGGAAGACCCTATCCCGAAAGACTTTCGGGATTACCCCTCCCCTAGTTTTCATTTTCTGGAGCTTCAAGCCAATTTGTCTTGTAAAAATGGCAAAAAGTGTGCCTGCGGCGCTGTCTTTTTGTACTTTGCAGCTTAAAGGTACATAGAAATGGCGTGTAGATCACGTTTTGGGTCCATTTTAAGGCGAGTAAGCACCACTTTTTGTCAAATTCCGACATATAAAACTGCATCCCGAAAATCCCGAATTACCCACCCCCTGCCTTCGAAAAATTTGGTGATTTACCCCTTCCCTGGCCCAATTTCCGTGGGCACCTATGCCCTGGACCCCTCAAATGCCCTCGCTCGAGGTATTCTGCGGACCCCCCCCCCCCCCCCCCCGCCTCCTCCTCCAAGACCAAAATCACGGTGAAATGATACATGTCACTCGTAAATGAAAGGCCCAAGAAGGCGGAGACCGTTGCTCGCGCACATTCTTGTTTCCATTTTCTGCAAGTGTTGCCCGCCCTACCTTGGCGAGAACTTGTCTGAGGGAGGCGTCCTGCTCGGCTGCGGCCATCTTCTCGAGTATGTCGGCCGCTTTGATGTAGGTGTCGGCCATGGCCTTGTGCTGCCGGCAGACGCGGTCCGATTTCGAGGTCGTCTGCGAGATCCGCTCGTAATACTCGTCCAAGTAGGCGCGCTCGTGCTCGAAGAACTCGTCCACGTCCTTCTGGTCTGGAATCAGGACCCCCTTCCCGAGTTGACCCCCCGGCCCCCCTGCCCCAACTCACTGGACAACATCACGGTCTCGTCGGCCGACTGCGTAAACCGCTTCCAGAAGCTCTGCGCCTTCTCTTTGGTACTGGGCGCGCTGAAACGGAAATTTAAAAATTAAAAAGAAACACTAATAATGGTACTGATCAAATTGGACACTGAGACGAACCGAACGCTCAGTTCGCCCTCGTACTGCAGGAACACCTTGAGGCTGTGGTCTTTGGCGAAGACGGGGTGCGCCGCCAGTCGGCACAGGAACACCTGCGTTTTTTTTTAAATTAATTTCGCGTCGACTGGTGTCGAAAAAAAACCAAGGAAGCGCGCACCTCGTGAACTGCGACGGTCTTCTTGAAAGTCGCCAGGTACTCGGCCTCAAGTTCCGCCTTCATCTTTTCGAATTCTTCTTTCGTCATCGTCTGCTCGCCCTCGCCCAGACGGTGCAGCTTTTCGCGCGACACCTGCACATGTGCGCGCGTCGACAGAAAAAAAAAACTGTAAGGGAGTAAGGGGGAGGGCAAAGGACCATTCCCTCCCCCTCCCGAAATCGAAAGGCTGAAGAAAAAGGGGAGAAGGAAAGGGCTAGGCGGAGTGGGAGAAGAAACGAGCCTAGCCCTAGCGGACCTACTTTTGTTGCGCATGTAAATGCTTGTAAGTGGTCGAAAATCTTCGCATGCGGCGCCACTTCGATCTAATCATGTAATCAAACGGACGCGCTGTGTGCCCAACCACCGCCGAACTGAACCGGCATGGCATCCAAAATTTCAGCATGGTTCATCCCACTTCAGCAAAATCCGTCCTCTTTCCTCCTCCGAACAACTGCTGGCTCGATCCACCACTCGAGACGGTCAGAAAAAGACACCTCAAAGTCGGGTCTGGGCGGCGCGGGCGGTATGATGTAGCCCCGATAGGCGGCGTTGTCCTCGATGGCCCAGTGGAGCCAGACGAACTCGTCGTGCTCGCGTTCCACTTTCGTCTCTCCCTCTGCGTACTCGTGGAACCGGCGGGCCCTAGTCCGGATCGTGAACTTCACCGTCTCCTTCTCGCTCAGCGCGTCCGAGATCTCCACCGTCAGACCACCGCCCCCCTCCCCGGCCGCGCCGCAGCCGCCAGCGGCCGAGTTGTCGTTCAGGTCGACCGCAGTCGTCTTCGCGTCCTCCTCGCCGTTCTCGGCAGCCGACAGAGGCGACAGAGACATCTCGCACGACTACAACTAGCTAGCGTAGCTTCTAGCTCCTGAGCTTCTCCGAGCTGACACTGACAGTCACGGCGCCGCTTGAACTGACGAGGATACGATACTCGACCCCGACGACCCTTGTGGTAAGATCCTAAAAAAGTGGGAAACACGGTGACCGAAATGAGATATACGGTAGGTGCGCAATTTGATTTGTTTGCGACAGTTGCCCTAGGCTTCCTCAGCGTTGCTTCGGTATTAGAGATGAGCATGGGCCGGGCCTGGGCCCGTATGCATAGACATAGTAAATACTTCTTACTAGGGTAGTTGCAACTTCTTACTAGGTAGTAAGACGCTGGTGGTATTCATAGATGTAGTATATACTATTTACTACCTAGTTGCAACTAGTTATTAGGTAGTAAAACTAGGGTAGTTTTTAGCAAGCTCAAGGGCTTGCTAACTGGGGGTAGTATGAACTTTTTACCAGCACTTCCAGCGATTTTACTTTGGCAATCTTTGTATAAGCGCCCCATCGTTTGCACAATTTGGTGCTTCTTGATGAGCTGCAAATACTCGTCTCATCTGCCGTGAACTTGAACGGTAATGACTAAGAAGACGACATTCTCGCTTCACCGGTGTTGGCGCGTGTCCTCGTGACCGCCTTGTTGTAGGTTCGCTCGCCACACTTCTTCTCCACAAACACTCTTCTTAAGGATATTTCTCTTTATTAAACCTCAAAAGACACAACTCGACACGACTGCCTGAGATAATAGAATGAACACAGATAAAGGGTAGATCGGAATGTCACAATCTAGGGGCATTTCCGGTAATCTTTCTTGTAATTCTTCTAGCAGCTTGGCTCCACTCTAACACGCCCCGGATTTTGAGAAGAGATGCAGCGGTTGACTTGCGCGCCGAGAACTTCAGCAAGAGCTTCTTCCGCTTGCCACGCTGTGTCCTGCTGCTGCCGCCGTCCGTCCGAGCCAGGTCGATACACGTTGTCGTCCGTTGTAGTTCCTGAAAGACCCTTAAAACGATGATGCCAGCGCCGACAATACGCGTCTTGTGGAGATGATGTCTTGGCCACTCTGCGTTGTGCCATCTTTGAGTTGATACTTCTGTCGGCGGGCTGCTGCTTGTCGCCAGCCGCTGTCTTCATCCTTGACTTCTGTGACGTTCCCAACTTGACGTGTTGACTCGCGCCATTTTCTTGAAATCCCAGCGCGCTCTCATCGACTTCTTCGCGCTGCAACCCCTGTTGTTCGTCCTCGAATCCGTCCACGATCTTCTGAGACTTCGAATCTGCAACAACAGCGCGTCCTCTCTCGTCCAGCAAGACTTCGGCGTGTTGTCCGTCGTTGACCTGAAAACTGAAGTTTGAAAAACCCTGAGTATTACACTCCTTGGGACACTCCTTGGGACGCTCCTTGGGACTTCCCCATCCACTGTGCTGAAAAAATGTTTCCTCTGTAAAACCCAAAACATTCGCGCTGTCTCTTTCCTCTACAACCGTGTTTGCTGCCTCTTCTTTCAATATCGATGCTCTCAAAACTTCCACTGGAACCATTGGCAATTTTGATCCATCAGGATAGGTCAATTCAATTCCCACCTCTTCCAACAAATCAGTGCCGACCAGTATGTCCGGTTTCAGATTTGGCAACACAATTGCCCACATTTTGAAACGTCTCCCTTTTCTGTTTCCTTTTAAGTAAATTTCGCCTGCACTCAAGTGTTTACCGCCCACACCATTTATCTGTGATACTGCATGAGGTCGATAAAATGGCTCCCAATCCTCTGGATATTTTGATTTATAAAAATTCACCAAAGCGTCTTTTACCTTCTCGTTCACGCAAGTGCGCGTAGCGCCTGTATCGGCAATGGCATAAAGACCGTAATTCGCACAAGTATTGTCATCTACTGACTGTAATACACATGGCAACCCTTCAAACTGTATATCGTTAGGTACATAAATCCTTTTGGGTTGTTCCAATTCTGGTACAATCTTTTCTTCGGCTTTACTCATGACAGCCGCCTGAGATTGACGCCGTGGCCTATTCTCCGTGACTATTCTCGCCTCATAAGATACAATGTCGTTGCTATTGAATCGTGCCTCGTTACCTATTCCAACAAACGGTATTGAAACTGATTCATCGTGCCTTATGTCATTCACAGTTAGGACATTTGACTTGCTGCAATTTTTGGCCATATGCCCAATTACTCCACAATTGAAACAGGTCATTGCATTGACTGCGTTGTTCCTGACATTTGACGGCTCATTCCGCCAATTGGGATTTTCTCGTTGAGGCATATTTGGAGGTCCATTCTGCCAACGATTGACATTTGGTGGGCCATTTCGCCAATTGGGATTATTCCCAGACTGTTGAGGTATGTTCGGAGGCCTGTTCTGCCAACGCATCGCCGGTTGGTTGAAATTCTGAATCGGACGATTCTGAATAGGCTGACGCACGTTTCTGTCGAATCTGTTGGCCATAGCACCTTGTGCCATACTTATGGTTTGTTCTTTCTGCAGAGCCCTTGTCGTCACGTTATCCCATGTAAAATCTTGAGTCGAGACATCAGGTCTAAACTTTTCATTCAAATTACTGTAGAAATAATATGCTCTTAAGCAATCGACTGCCTCACATCTTTCACCATCGCACTGTCCCAATTTCAGTTCCGCAAACTTTTTGCTTGAAGACGCAATGTATTCCTGTACCGTCTGGGAATGCTGTTGCCATGCAATGAACGCATGCATTCTCTGTGACAAAGGTCGCTTGTCGATAAAATGTTGAGAAAATGTCTCGCACAAACGATCATAATCGTACTGAATTTCCCTTGGTAAGCCACGGAAAAAGGAAAGTGCATCTCCGCAAAGTGACATCACCATGTATCGACATTTAACCTGATCTGGATATGTTTGAACCGCCCAATCAAAAGTAAACAACCAATCATCAAAAGAAACGTTGCCTTTACCATCAAAGTTGTTCACTCTTGGATCTGGGTAATCCCTCAAATTTATGTGACCGTTCTCGTGTCCATTGCCATTCCCATTCCCATTTCCATTGGTACGTCCATTCTGTGTAAGATTCTGCAAAAGTGCCATCTGCATTTGCATCTGTTGTTGCATTTGTTGTTGCATTTGTTGTTGCATTTGTTGTTGTTGTGCTTCTGCCTGTTGTCTTTGGGCCTCTATCAAGAGTAATGTTTGTTGTCGTTGATCCTCTGCCCGTCGTTCCTGCATCTCGATCTGTGTGTCTAATCGCTGTTGTTGCATTTCACTTTGCGTCTGCATTTGCCTTGCTAATAGAGAAAAATAATCCAACGTACCATCACCTTCCGGTTGTCCATCGCCATCTACAGAGTTTTTATCGCGCGAACGACTACGACTCTGACTGTTGTTATGTTTATGCACCTGACTTTGTTGTGCCCTTTGAGTTTATTCCTCTCGCGTGTCTCTTTCCATTGCTCTCGTCCACGACTACGGCTACGATGCGACTGTTGTGTCCGTTCCTGAAGTAATTGTTCATTTGTCACTACCAACCGCTGTCTCTCTAACGCCAGTTGTTGTTTTTCCGCCTCTAAACGCTCTAAACGCTGTCGCAATTCGAATTATTCCTGTCTCTTTCTCTCACGCCTCTTTCTATCCCTCTCGCGTCGCTCCGCCAAACGCTGCTCCTCTGACTGGTTACTCTCCATACCCACTTCTGTATCACTCTCCTCACCATCTGTAACGTATGCATCAATCGCCAAATCACTAGACACAGGAAAGGCGTTCGACATTTAATTTGATAAAATCAGAATCACCAAAATCTTATCTAAACAACACAAAACTATAAGTGACAAAATCACAATCTGGCAGCACAAGGCTGTAAATGGTGGCTAAGCCACAGTCTGGCGGCCGAAGCCGTAAGTGGTGGCAGAGCCACAGTTCTGGCGGCCGAAGCCGTAAGTGGTGGCAGAGCCACAGTTTTTGGCGGCCGAGGCCGTAAGTGGTAGCAGAGCCACAATTTTGGCGGCCGAGGCCGTAAGTGGTGGCAGAGCCACAATTTTGGCGGCCGAGGCCGTAAGTGGTGGCAAAGCCACAGGTGTGATGGAATTTCTAAGCAGCACTGGTAAAACCAGCGATGCTGATACTGCTCGTCCGATTCTGCACGCCACGAACAGCTCGATCGTCTTCAAACCGGATGACCAACGCTCCACGCTTTGACAGCTCGATTTTCTTCTACGCCTCTACTTGAACGGCGCGATCGCCTTCGAACAGGATAGCTGGCCCAGCACGCCTTGACTTGAACAGCGCGACCGCTTTCAAACAGGACAGCCGGCCCAGCGCGTTCGACTTGAACGGCACGACCGCCTTGGAGCAGGACAGCCGGCCCAGCACACTCGACTTGAACGGCACGACCGCCTTTGAGCAGGACAGCCGGCCCAGCACACTCGACTTGAACGGCACGACCGCCTTTGAGCAGGACAGCCGGCCCAGCACACTCGACTTGAACGGCACGACCGCCTTTGAGCAGGACAGCCGGCCCAGCACACTCGACTTGAACGGCACGACCGCCTTTGAGCAGGACAGCCGGCCCAGCACTTTCACTCCGCTTCGTCGGTGTCGGACGAGTGGATCCTCGACGACACGGTACACCCTCTAGAGGAAAGACCCGTGAAACAGCACGGCTCGACCGGTGATCTTGAGAAATCCACACGGCCGCTGATGACGTTGAACTTGAAGTTGATCCTGTCTGACGCTCCAATTTGTTGGCGCGTGTCCTCGTGACCGCCTTGTTGTAGGTTCGCTCGCCACACTTCTTCTCCACAAACACTCTTCTTAAGGATATTTCTCTTTATTAAACCTCAAAAGACACAACTCGACACGACTCCCTGAGATAATAGAATGAACACAGATAAAGGGTAGATCGGAATGTCACAATCTAGGGGCATTTCCGGTAATCTTTCTTGTAATTCTTCTAGCAGCTTGGCTCCACTCTAACAACCGGGTTGCAGACGGAAACGACTGACTTGACTCGACTGTAGAGGAGATGTCTGAGACATCATGTCTCTGACTGGTGCACAGCGTGCACGACGTCATAAACATGAGCTAATACTAGCTAATAAAGCTAATACACGCTAATAATAACGCTAAATAAGCTAAAAGGGAGATTGCCACATTGCGATTGCGAGACCGACCCCACTGTGCCATCCGATCTATGGTCGGACCGAGCCGGCCGCTCTCCGGGCTGAAACGGTTGAATTTGTTGGACGCGCTTACTGCTGCTGCGCCGCGCAAGCCAAATTCGTACCGGTCCCATGTGACGCCGCTGGAAAACTTGAACGACGCCGACATATATCGACAAGCGCAGCGTCAACTACATCGTCGACTTGCTGCAGGAGCACCTACAGACAGCATCCACCACAAACAGACGCCGCCCCGTCGATCCACCGCTGCAAGAGCTCGTTCGACTACTTCGCTGCAAGTGGCAACTCCTTCCAGCTGCGCTGCGGGCTCTCCGCCTGTTTCTCAGTAGCTGCTCTGCTGCTCGTCGCACTTCGCTTGTACTGATTCAATTGCATTTCATTTTGCTGGGTTTCCGTTTCAGCGGCGTCGTAATGCATTCGGAAATGCGCGCGCAATCTCTCTGTTCATGCAGCATCGCTGCGAGACCATGCCTTTATTCGGAGGTAGTAAGTAGTTGCAACTACCTAGTATTTACTATAGTTAGAACATGTTTATGAATACCAACTTTGAGAAAGTTCTAACTATAGTTGCAACTACCTAGTATTTTCTATAGTTGCAACTAGGTAGTATGTACTTTGTTTATGAATACGGGCCCTGGGCCTGATTTTCCAAGGGCGGCCCGGGCCTGCCTTGTTTTTGGGCAAAAATTTAATAGAAATTTGCGGGCCTGGGCCGGATTTTTGCCGATTTGGCCGGGCCGGGCCGGGATTTCCAGGCCCATGCTCATCTCTATTGGGTATAGCCCCCGCATCGGCTTAGACCTTGCATAGGCTTAGGCTCATATTTATTTCCAATGCCCTCCTTTTATTTTAACAGCTTTTATTTGAGTAAAAAGGAGAAGAACAGAAAGAAGAGAGGAAATACAGAAAAGCGAAAAGAGAAGTACATAGAAAAACATACCTTTTAAGCTTTGAAACCACCCCTGTTCAAAAATGTGTTTAAACCGGGGCGTGAAATATTAGGCATGATCACAGATCAAGACTGCGGCGCACTCATCAAGTCATTCGCTCGCGTTAAAAGCGCTGCGCGCATTTTTCGACTGATCAGTAGTCTAGTTTCTCTTTAATTAATCTTGACGTAAATAGTCGTTTTCCTAAATATCCAAACTGGGTATTGTGTAAGACGAACTGTCTGTAATGGAATCGACGACAGTGTACGAGAGTCTAGCCAGTGCGAACAGCAGCCTCTTGCTTCTGACGACGATTGCGACGGCGGCGCTGACATTGGTGGCCAGTGCGTGCGCGGCCTTGGGGGGCTGTTACTCGAAGAAGGGCGGCAAGAGGTCGACTAGCAAGGGCGCGGGCGGCGTGCAGGACTACGGCAAGCCGGACGAGGACAAGACCGACAGGCTCAAGAGCGCCAAGTCGGCCCCGCCGCCCCCGCAGTCGGGCCCCGCCGCGAAGATGATGCCGGCGCCTCCTCCGCCTTCGTCCTGCGCCGCCACTCTCGAGTCGGCAGGCGGCACCCTCTCGGCGGCGGCGTCTGGCGGGTCGGCGATCGGCGGCGACGACGCGCAGCGGCAGCAGCAGCAAGAGGCGGTCACCGACGCGACGCAGAGCTCCCTGAGCGACGTCAGGACGGCCATAGTGCCCACTCCGGCGCAGCCGAGCAGTCGTCGTCGCTCCGACTCCATGCGGAGGTCCATCAAGCTGGCCGTCCACGACGCGCCGCCGCCTTCCGACGAGCGCCCGTTCTACGAGAGGGGCGCGGCGCTGGTGCAGCCCGACTCCGTCCGGTACCGCTCCTCCTCCACGAGTCAGCCGGTCGCGAGCGTCGACCGCACGGAGCGGAGCGAGCCGCAGAAGTCGGCGTCGGCGACGACGGCGGTCGGCTCGCGGTCGACGAGAAGCCGACGGAGGCCCGAAGACGGCGCCGCGTCGACGTCGACGACGCCGGGCCAAGCGTGGGCCGACGTCCACGGCGAATACGAAGAGCTGGACGCCGACATCACGTCCGAGCAGCTCAAGAGATACGACTAAACGAAGCGTCCCCGACTCCCCGAGCGGCCGGCTCGGCGCACGACGAGTGATAAATACTCGTGGATGAAATGACCCTCTTTGGAATGATGCGGCGACCCTGTGAGTGGAAATGATCGAGGCGTATAGCTGCACTTGTGTCGTTCGCCGTTTCGCACCGTTCAAGGCGGCTAACGTACACAGAGTGTCTTGGTTGTTATACGTGACGAACAAGGAACCTACTAATTTCCTAATAATGTTTCCATCTTCATGTTTCCATAGCATTTCCGAGGTTAACAAGCGATCCATGCATGTATGCGCATACTGTAAACCCCCTCAATGAACGCCCTGGGCGTTCATTTTTCAACCTACCCTCTACCTTGGACGTTCATTGGAGGGGGGGGGGAGTAGCGTTCTTTGGAGGGTTTACGGTACCTAAGCAAGGGATGGGAGGCTGTGAACGCGCGAGTACGAGTGTGTGTGTACGTCTGTGTTTAGTGTATTCAGTGTAGTGAGAACGCTGCTCGCCCCGGTTGAGTTGGTGTAAAGGAGTGGATGCAGCTGAGTGAGCTGTGCCAGATATCATCAGAAATGTCCGAAGGCTCGCAAACACTCTTCCAGCGCAATTGTAGCTAGTGAGCCACGTCAGAGCGTCGCCGTAACCTCGCGTCGCCCCCTGTGCATTGTACGTGTCAATTCCGTGGTCACTTCTCCCCGCGCAGCGCACACGCGAAACCGTTTCGCCTTTTCTCTTCGGGCGACAACAACAAAGTGAGCAAAATCGAGAGCATCTCGACAACGACGGCTAAAACGACTAGGCGCGGCGGGGCGGGCCCCCGCCATAACAGCGATCTAGAAAACAACAACACGCAGGCGCACAACTCGATTCGCGGCCGGTAATGGCTGCGGGTTCATCATTCTCAGATCGACTCCGCCGCCGCCACTCCGAATACATAAATGTCGACGATTTTCTCTGCATAGCCCGAGCGCCAGTACTAGTGTACAGACAACGCTGACGACCTGACGACAGCGAGCGGACGCACCGCAAACGGCAGAGGCAGTAGAAGCGAGAAAATAAAATTCGCGGCAACGCGTAGAATCTTGAGAAGCGACCGCGGACAGCGCGCGCCGGAAAACCACAAGGCCACCAGAGCAGAGCAACCGACTATAAGAAGAACAGAGAGCTGGCACGCGCGCACACGCGCGCGCGCGCGAGATCCGTTAAAGCGACTCGTCTTTCTTCAGAGAGAAGTACCGTACCCGGCCAGTCAGGACCACGCCGCTGCTACTAGTCCGTGAGGAACTCGCTGTACAAGGGCGGCGGGTCAGCGACTTTGGCGACTGAGGGGCGGCAGTCGGAAGGCGCCGGCCGAAGATACGGGCCTCTGGAAAGGACCGGCGCCGTCGGGTACGAATCCGGAGTCGAGGCTGCCGTCGCGCGGCCCCTCTCCGTCACCCTCCTGTTCCCAGCGGTCGTCGACAGCCATGCCGGCGTCGGCGAGCCCCAGAAACTTGTCCGTCTCCAGCGGATGGTCGACGGCCAGGAAGCGGGGGTAGCAGGCAGCGACTCCCAACTCCGCGGAGCCGTCCGCCCCCTCGAGAGGGCAAGGAGACGGCTGCCGCGATCCTCGACGCTGACGTCGGCGCGACTGGCACCTGCGCGAGGACGAAGAGAACATTTTTTTTTTTGGAAATTTGAATTTTTTCGGCCGTACCACAGCGCCGACAGCCAGCAGGCGCTGGTCAGGAGCACGCAGACGACGGAGACGGCGGCGACGAGGGCGAGCAGAAGCCAGAGCTCGCTGGGCCGCAAGAACTGCGTCGTCGACAGGGGGCGCGATGTGGACGCGCCCACGGTCGAGGAGGGCGGGGAGCGCAGTTGGGGCGCTGCTGAATGGGCGCGTCCAGCGTGATCACGCCCCCTCGAGTGGGCGTGTCGGTCGACCCACCTCGACCAACGACGAGTCGCATGCGCTGTCCGTAGAGGAGGCCGTCCACGCTCGCCAGGCAGTGGAACTGGCCGCTGTCTTCCCTCGTCAGGTTCCTCAGCAGCAGCACCTGTCCGTTCGAGTTGAGAGCCACGCGATCCGAGCTCACGAGACGCTGCCCTTCCCAGAACCATCTGGAATCGTCGACCTTTCTCCCTCGCCTGCTGTCGACACCGAAACAAAAAAAAATCCCGGAAAATTTAGATCACCTGACTTCTTCGTCCAGAGGCCTCGCGGCCCGACAGCTCGCGACGAGCGTGTCGCCGGGCGGGGAGGACTGGCTCCTAAGGCGCTCATGAAAAATGCTGGGGTCTGAATTTTTTTTGAACTGACGCGTAGTGCATTCTTTTTCGCTATTCCCTACCGAGTATTGAGACGGAAACGTTGGTGCTGACCGCGCCCGCCTCGTTGCTGGCGCCGCACACGTAGACGCCGCTGTCCTCGGTCCGAGCCTGCGTGATGTAGTAATTGTCGCCTCTGAAGTCGATTCGGCCAGTGCGCGCCGCTGAACAGAAAAGTTCTTTTCTTCTTCCGCATTTCACCAGGGCGACGGCGACAAGGGAAGCAAGCGGCGGGCGGCCTACCGGGAAAGACGCGTCCTTCATTGGTGGTGTGCCAGTAGAGCTGCGGCTCCGGGAAGCCCACCACTCCGCAGGGCAGGTCGATCGTTTCGCCCACCGAAGCCAGCACGCGCGCCGGCGGCAGCCGCGTGAAGCGCGGTGGCTCTGTGCACGCTCCACAATACTTTCTCTCCATTGGAGGGACTACCGTACGCTACCGTATACCACGTCACGTACCGTAGACGGTGAGTGTGACGACGTCGGAGTAGTCGGAGCCGAAGGGGTTGGAGACGACGACCTGATAGGAGCCCGCGTCCTCCAGCAACGCGCGGTACATCTCCAGAGAGAGACGGACGAACGAGGTGCCCTCCCTGCTGTCGACACGCGACCCGCCCACAGCCCCCGACGCCTCCCGCGTCATCGAGAGGCTGTCCGACTCGTTGTGTAGACGCTGAGGAGATGGCCATGAGAAATGTTTGGCTAATGGGCACGGACGGCCTAGTGGTAGGGAATCGGCCTGATGCGCGCACGGTTCTGGGTTCGAGACTTGATGGGCCCATCATACCTGCAACTGGGGGGGGGGGCGGTCCCCTCTCCCCAGGTGCTGGTTTTGACCCTACCCCCCCCCCCCTCCAGGTTTGTGCGAAACTTTACCCACCCCCACCCCCAGAAAGTGCTCGAACCCTCCCCCCCCCAGGTCCAATCCCAGGTTACAGGTCTGGGGGCCATCCACTAACGAGGGTTTCCCTGACACGAGATTTTCTCGTGCTCCTCACTGCCCTAGATTGCAGACGGCGTTCTTGCGAATGTCTTTGGCTAATGTACCTCCCGACAGGAAGGCGTCATGCTCAAATTCGTTGCCATTATTCCAACAACAGCGGGCTTATATTAAGAAAGTGCCTGTAGGAATCCGGTGTGGGGCAAGACGAGCTCTGACCTCGGAGTCGCGTTTCCAGACGACGGTCAACGTGTGGAGCTGCGCTGAGGCGACTTTGACGACGGCACTGATGGTCACGTTCTCGTCGGTCTTGCCCACCGTGTCGACAGGTTGCACCACGAAGCGCGGCTTCGGCGAGTCGCCTAAACGTTCGACATGCACGCCTTGTCAACTCCGAAAGTTCGACGCAACCGCATGTGAGATTGTCGGCCGTGATCGAGAGCAGTTGGACGCCGCGAAACTGCGCAGGGTGACTGCAGACCAGATCGGATGGGGCCAGCCTCAGCGCCTGCGCGTCCAGCCAGCGCGACAGCCAGTCCAGCTCGCAATCGCACAAAAGACTCGTCGTGTTCAGACGCCTGTGTTGTTAGGGGGTGAGTCATGTTTCTCCAGAGGAAAAAAAACACAAAAAGCAACGCACAGAGAGCGGAGCTTGCCGAATCCGTCGAACGTGCCGCTGCTGAGGGTCACGAAAGGGTTGTCGGCCAAATCCAGCGTCGACAAGTCGTCCTTGACGGCGGAAAAGGCGACGGCCGGCAACTGTCGGAGTCCGTTCGACGCCAGTCGGAGCGACGTCAAGCCGTTCAGCGAGCTGTCGACGCCGAACGGCAGCGTTGTGCGGTCTTCGAGAGTCGCGCCGAGCGCATTCTCACTCAGATCCCTGAAGAAGACAGTTCAGTTCAGGTTCAAAAACGACTGACACGACACGGGTCAAGCCAATTTACAGAGTCGTCAGCTCGACGAGGCCGGCAAAGGAGCGGTTGCCGAGACTGTCGATGCGATTTCTCGACAGGTCGAGAGTGGTCAGTTTCGCCAGTCGGCCGAATCCGTCTGGCGGCAGCGTCCTCAGTCGGTTGCCGGACATATTCAGAAAGGTCAAGTGGGTCGTGTGAAGCCAGGCCGACTTTTCCCCCTCCACGAACAGTTCCACCGCGTTGTTGGACAAGTCGCTGAAGACGAAATTTATGAAAAAAATCGCACAAAATTCATAAGTCCATTCCCACAGCGTGCGCAGTTGCTCGAGTCCGAATAGCAAGCCGTTGGCGACGCTCGCCAGCCGGTTGTCGGCGAGGTCCAGTTCCCTCAGCTTCTTGTTCCTGTGGAACAAACCGACGCAGTCGCACGACAATCGGTTGCCGTTCAGCTTGAGTCGGCGCAACTCCGTCACGTTCACGAAAGTGAACTCGCGCAGCAAGCTCAGCTCGTTCCTCGACAGATCGCTGCAAATGCGTCGCTCAAACACCGTTCCGCTTTTCGGAAAAAAAAAATAATTGGGCCCGTTCCATACAGTGGCGGATCCAGGGACGGAGGGCAATGGACCCAGTCCCTCGCGAAATCGAAAAACTGGGGGGGGGGGGGGGGGGTGAGAGAAGAAACGCGTCTAGAGGACCTACTTTTCCGCATAAAAATGCGCGTTAGTGATCGACAATGCGGGTCCGATTTTTTTTTTGCATCAATTGTGCCACAAATGGACCGAATGTGCCCAGAGCCGCCGAAACAGCGCAGCTAGCATTCCCAAATCTCCTCAGGTCCCGGTTGGCAAAATCCGACCCTATTCCAAAAAAAAAAGACTGCATCCGTCACGAATTCAAGGAGCGACTCACAGATGCTTGAGCCGTGGCAAGGGCGCGAACACGCCTCTCCTGGCGAACTGGATGCGGTTCCGGCGAAGCGTCAGCTCGCCCAGTCTGGGCAGGCGCGAGAAGCAGCCGCTGTCGAGTCGCTCGATTCGGTTCGCGTCCAGGTGTCTGGGGGCGCGTCCGTCGCCGTCACTGCACTGCACCCGGTGACCGAGCAGAGCGCGCGACAACGAACAATTTCACGAGTTTTGGTAGGTGGACGCCGGACGGCCAAAGTGCGAGCTGGTTCTTGCTGAGCCGCAGCACGCGCAGCTCGCCCAACAGCGACAGCTGGGCGGCGTCGACGCTCGAGAGGTTGTTGGCCCGTCTGAAACACAAAAGGCAGTAGGGATACATACACGTGTTCGGACATGCGAAATGCGTGCGTGCATCGCATCTCCCAAGTGACCGCGTATCTTTCGTGACCCCCCCCCCCCCCAAAAAAATGAACATCCTCCTGCCCCTTCTTTACACACAGGAACCCAAGAACGTAGGTCAGATCCTAAATGCGTCGTTTCTTCTTACAAATTCCCCGCTGCGTAGACTACGTAGACTACGCTGCGTAGACACGCGTGCTTGCAAGCAGCTAATCACGTAAGCGACTGAATGCTCGATGACTGTGGCCTGCACAGCTCGCCAGCTCGCCTCGCGGGGCTGCGGTGTCAGTCAGGGGCAGCGTGAGTGCGTGTCCCAGTCGCTCGCGCGTGAATAATGCATCCCGTTGGTTGTGCGTGTCGGTTTGGGGCGTGAAGCGACTTCCATTGTGTTTTCTGTCTGTCCCACTCCCGCGCGCGCGCAAAGACGGCTGACGCTGAATATGCGCGCAGGCAGCCGTCGTCGTCAGCCACGCTGTTCTGTCGACATTTGTAAGGCAATCATGCAAGTCCGCGCGCGGCCTTTGGGGCTAGGGCAGCGCGCGCATAAATGAGAGACGCCCAGTCGTTTCTTTTTTGCGTCAGCGCCTGCCGTGAATACTGGCGTGCGTGCGCGCGCGCGCGTAGCTGCTAGGGCGGCTCGTTGTGACGGCGCGTGGGTAAGGAGAGCGGAGCCGACTTACAGGTCGAGCTTTTGCAGGCCGACGGGCAGATGGCTGAGCGGCAGCGAGGTGCTCGACAGTCCATTCCGACGCAGCGACCTGCAACAATGTCAATGTCACGTCGCCGCAGAGCAAATGAAGGCGTGGCGCCGAATATCGAATGTCGGCGCCGAGATGACGCGTCGCAGATAGGTGACACGACGGCGCCGCCCACCACTCACTCAGCCCCCGCCGCTTTTGGCGGCGCGCCGCGGGCAACACAGTTACGGTATTGGGGGGGGGGGCGCGTCGTCTCGGCGCCGACCAACCAATCACTTACAATTCCTTCAAATTGGGCGCGTCGTCGAAGGCGCCGGCGTTGATGCGATCCAACTTACACAGGCTCAGGTCCCTAGAACAATCGGATGTGAACACAAAGAGAGACGTGTATGTACAGTACGGACAAGGACAGCGTGTATGTGTGCGTAGTACCGTAGCCGACCCGGCCGGCGCGCAAACAAGAGCGCGCCGTCCAACCAAACACTAGCCTTTTCGCGCCCTCTTGTCGACACAGTCCCCTTCCGAGAATCCCTCGCGTACTAAGCGCCGAGCAAACAGCGCCGCCGGCCTGTCTGCCGGCGCGCCGAGCGCGGACGTCGGCGCGCAGCTGATGCCTTAAATTAGCGCCTCAATTCTCGACCCAATGCCTCGGCGCAGCGCTCGGGCCAATTTGTCTGCCGCCGACGCCGCCGCCTCGAGCCGTTTCTCATCCGCCGACGCCGAAAACAGGCGCCCCCGGCAGGCAGGCGCGGCGCATCTCCCTCTCTCTCGCCTTTGAATTAGAACCAACGACGCGCGGCGGCAAGGATGTGAGAAGAAGACGACAGCGATGGTCGTCGCTCGCCGCCTGCCGGCGCGCGGTCGTCGACAGGCGACGACAAGGCCGATCGGTCGTCGGCAGAGACGGCGGGAAGGGAATCGGTTGACTTTATCGTCGCTGCGCCGCGCCGGGGTGACAGCGCCAACGGAGGACAGCGTCTCCAGCGCCGGCGGCCAAAAACCGCTCGGCCACCGGCGGCCGTTGTAAAACGTTGACGCGAGGAGCGCGCCGCACGACGTTACAACGCGCGCGCGCGCGCGCAAGACGACGACGACAACGCCAGGCCAGCCGAAGCGGCGGCAGCCAGCAGAGCAGCAGCCACGTCGCTGCCGAACCTCACGTCGACGCGCGCGCACGCGCGCAAAAAAGAGCGCAGTGAAAAACAGCAGCCGCAAGAATGCGCGGGCGCGCCGCATAGGCATAGCACACATAACGCAAAGTGGGAGAAAGAAAGAACTAAAGGAGAAACGAAGTCTACTATGACGACTCACAAGTTCCGAAGACGCGGCATCGGCGGCAACTTGAGCCGAGCGCCCGACAGTCGATTCCGGCGCAGATTTCTAGACAAACGTTGTTCGCCCGTTGTTCACCAAAGAAAACATTGAAAACCTTAAGGAATAACCCACAGCGTCGCGGTCCAGTGGGGCAAGTTTCTCGGCACGAATCGGAGGCGCTGTCGACTGCAGTCGACGTTCGATCCCAGACAGGTGCAGCGGCTCGGACAGCGATCCCTTCTGCTGGAGCCGCCAACGCGAATCGCAGATAAAACCCAGAGTAGAAGGAGAAAAATCAGAAGTCGACACTTCGACGGCATCCTTCACGACGCCCAGTTAAAAGAACACGATTAGACGCTATCAGAGAAGTTCAATTTATTCTCGTCATATGGAGGGTTCTTCTTCGCGAGTGCATTCACTTTGGAGAATCGTCTGAGCAAGCGATTGCCGAACCGCGCCAACTGTCGCAGATAAATTTGAAATGGCGCGGCTTTGCGGTGCTACCGTACCCTACCTTTGTTTAA
This sequence comes from Paralinhomoeus sp. GSCO2_6, assembly GCA_030248085.1. Lineage (NCBI taxonomy): Eukaryota > Metazoa > Nematoda > Chromadorea > Monhysterida > Linhomoeidae > Paralinhomoeus > Paralinhomoeus sp. GSCO2_6. The sequence goes on from JASAMY010003102.1 coordinate 85,133, forward strand.
AACATTCCCGACGAGACCTCAGTTTGGTCGAACATGGTCGTAACGCTCATTGTTCGCGAGTGTAGAACACAAGACTTGGTGACATTTCGGCGGTGATGGACGCGCCGCCGGGAGCACCAGGATATGCGCGCACGCGCGCAGATTAGGGGGTCGCGCGCGCGCGCGCGCATTGTGCATCGCCATTGTCCATGCGCGCCATAAATACGGTTCTCACCTGACATTGACCACATCCCGTTTGTTTCGTTGAACTTGACTGCATTTCGACATTACCCACAGTGTTTAGTCTCCCGTCGATATGTTCGACGCCAAGCTAGCCGCGCACGCGGCTATGATCCTTTCCCTGCTGGCCGTGGGGGGCTGCATGTTCGCGGTGCCGCTTATCTGGAGGAAAATTCTGGAAATCAATCACAGGCTTAGTGTCGACTTGCAAGAATTCGAAGTGCGTTTTCATTTTGCGCTTAACTGCACTGCACTGATGCCTTGCACTTTGCACCTCGATATTAGTTCGACACGTAGCTCGTCGTGCGTACACTGCTTATCCTTTAGCCTTCTGGAATATTCTGTGCAGTGCAGCATTCTTTTTAGGAACTACAAGAGGACGTTTGGAGGCGCATGACGGCGCCGCCGCCAGGCGGCGCTCAGTCCGTTCTCGCAGCTGTGGGCCGAGCGAAGCGCCAGGCTGAAAAGAAAGCAGAATGCAGTGCGTTCCTCAAATACTTGTCCGTACATATACGTGTCCGTTCACATACAAGAGAGCAAGCCAATTTCAGACTGTGCCTACAGAAACGCATGCCCTCCCGGGCCCCCTGGCGCGGCTGGGCTACCCGGAAAGGACGGAGGTACGATGGCACAACCATTAATGCACCTACGTGCATCAACATTGTACATGCAGCCAACTGTTGCAAAACCAACAAAACAAAAACAGTCACATTGATTGAACAACGAACGCGGTACAGACGTCGGAATCCCGGGACCGGACGGCGCACCTGGACTGTCTGGCAACACGCCACCAGTGGCCGTCTCCCAAGACGGCTGCAGACTTTGTCCCAGGGGTCAGCGGGGACCACCAGGCGAACCAGGGCCGAGAGGAGCGCAGGTGTGATTCTGGAACAAACCAAAGTCTTCGCACAAATCGCAGGGTCATGACCGTAGACATGCACATATAGGGCCGTCGGGGCGAAGCCGGTGTGCCAGGCGACAAAGGCGGCAGTGCTCCTAACGGATTCCCGGGCGCGGCAGGAAGCAAAGGCACTGTTCTAAAACTTTCTTTTCGAATGCGTTTGCGAACTCGTCGCGCCCCCTTTCAGGACCGGCGGGCAAGCCGGGCACCCCTGGCGGCCACGGCACGCCCGGCAAGGACGGCACAACGGGACGAAAAGGGGAGCCAGGCTCCAAGGGCAATCCCGGCTCCCGAGGCAGCAAGGGCCAGCTGGGCACGAGCGGCAAGGACGGCAAGCAGGGCGCTGTCGGGCCGCCCGGCAACCCCGGCGACCGGGGTCCCGCCGGTGCGCCTGGCACGCCCGGCTTCACGGGCTCCAGAGGGCCGCCAGGGGCGCCCGGGGAGGACGGCGGCTACTGCCCCTGCCCGCCCAGGACGGCGAGCGCGCTCGGCGCCGGCCCGCCCGTCCAACTCCTGCCCGTCCCACCGCCGCCAGCCGATGTCGACGACGACGCGCCACCACTTCCTCCGCCGGCTGACGTCGACCCGCTGGTCGACGACTCCGGAGTGGCCCCTTTCATTCTGTTCTAGTCAGAAACACAAGCAAGAGGATGTTTCGCATCATTGGACGACAGTGCAATACGACCAGAAACTACGGTGACCCCTCTGCTCAAAGGCATCCATTGTATTCGGGCGAACGGTGGGCGGTGTGATTGTGTAGTCGTGTGGAGCAGTGAACAATAAAGAACGGTCCGAACCAACGCGAATCAAATGTATGAATTCAAATAAGACGTTTGTTCTATACGAATCTACTGCTGGCGTTGTCCTGTCGCTATTCCCTTTTCTTGGTAACGCGCATCTGCAAGAAGATGCAACCCAAGTGATCGTCAGACTCGTTGTCGTGGTAGTTGGCCACCATTTGAATCGCTTTCTAAAAGCAAAATGTTGCTACCGTATGCACCGAATAGGACAAGAGCAGTCAAAACTGCGTTTCCAAGTATAGTAGCTGAATTTCGCACCCTGGGATTCATCAAGAAGATGATGGTTTTGTACTCGTTCACTTTAATTGGGATGTCCAGCGGCTGCGGGTCTTTCTGTGCTTTCAATCCTCCAACTTCCACACGATCGCTATAAGCCAACAAAGTCACTGTGCATGTTAGGTATAGGATATTAAGGAAAAATTTGCAGGCAGCTGCAAAAAAGGTGAATATGTGACTTCCATAGACAGAAGTTGAGCTTGAAAAGAAAAAAATTGGTATTCGCGCATTGCTGAAGTCACTTTGAAAAAAGATTGTATAGAGATTGCAGTGGAGTCACTTCGAAAAAGATTGTACAAAGCATTGCAGTTGCGTGGAGTCACTTTGAAAAACGATTGTATAAGAGCATAAATGGTATGAACATCAATTTGCTTGTCCATATTGGCGTTTTTAGCGCGAGCTATTTTGGCATATTTCATTTACAACAGCCATTCTAGCGACATCGCTGTTGCCCAGCTAAAAGTGAACACACACTGCCCTACGCACGTTGCAGGTAGAACTAAAAACATAAGTGAAAAGGATTCTTGGTGTGGTGTGGTATGTATTTCAATGCTGCTGATTACGGATTTTCGATGGACAGCTAAATGATAAGTTCGGTACGCTAATGTAGATTGTGTTTGTAGAACAGCTCCTTAAATTATACCTGAAGTGCCTGTTGTGTATACTCTCCATCCATTAACACAACAAATTTCTGTTACTGTGATAAAAAATCAGTTATCCCGATTCCAGACTGCACGTATGTTTGCAGAATAGAAAATAATTTGTAGGTATCGTAATTCGAACTGTGGTAGAATCAAAATGTTCTATTCATTGGATCGTCATTTCCAACTTACAAAATATTTCGGTGTCTATGCATGTACGTGCGTGCGTGCGTGTGCACGCGCGTGTGCACGCGCGTGTGAGTGCGTGTGTAGGTAGGTATGCACTTTTCCTGGTATGCTAAGTGCCACTGAATTCTGTCATCATGTAGCGAGCGCTAAAACGCCGAATATGTGACAAGCAAATTGGCGGTTCATACCATTGTATGCTCTTATACAATCGTTTTTCAAAGTGGACTCCACGTCAACTGCAATGCTGTTGTACAATCGTTTTTCGAAGTGGACTCCACTGCAATGCTCTTATACAATCTTTTTTCAAAGTGGACTTCAGCAATGCGCGAATACCAATTTTTTTCTTTTCAAGCTCAACTTCTGTCTATGGAAGTCACATATTCACCTTTTTTGCAGCTGCCTGCAAATTTTTCCTTAATACAGTGTTTTTTCGTATTGATATGAACAAAATATGCACCCACGCGTGCATGGATTTCAGGTGCCAACAAGGGGCAGTGAGTTTCCTACCGCAATAGCATACATCAGATGTTTTAAAGTGGGGGGGGGGAGTCGGAGACCATTCTGGGGGTAAGCAGATTTGAAGGGCGTGCGTGCGTGCGTGCGAGCGTGCGTGCGTGCGTGCGTGCGTGCGTGCGTGCGTGCGTGCGTGCGTGCGTGCGTGCGTGCGTGCGTGCGTGCGTGCGAGAGTGCGGGCGTGCGTGCGTGCGTGCGAGAGTGTGGTCGTGCGTCCGTGCGTGCATGCGTGCGTGCGTCGGTGCGTGGGTGCGTGCGCGCGTGCGCGCGTGCGTGCGTGCGTGCGTGCGTGCGTGCGTGCGTGCGTGCGTGCGTGCGTGCGAGAGTGCATGCGTGCATCGGTGTGTGTGTGCGAGAGTGTGTGCATGTGAGAGTGCGGGCGTGCGTGCGTGTGTGCATCAGTGTGTGCGTGCGAGAGTGTGGGGACGTTCGTGCATGCGTGCGTGCGTGCGAGAGTGCGGGCGTGCGTGCGAGAGTGCGAACGTGCGTCGGTGCGTGCGTGCGTGCGTGCATGCGTGCATGCGTGCGTGCGTGCGCGCGCACGCGCGCGCGCCTTGTGAGGTTGCACATGAGAGTGCACACCCCAAAAGCACTTGATGTTCACTGCTTTGATGAAGTCAGCCAAAAAAAATAATTGAACATCTAAAAAGAAAAAACGAAAAAACTGAAAAAAATGTAGAGTGAGTCGTGGGAACAACATGGGTGAGGCAGGAAAGGACACTGGGGTAACACAGTATTGATTTGGTTTTCAGGAGATGGCAGAGACGCCAGCGGGAGTCGAACCCGCGACCTCTCGATTGGTTGCCCAAGACCCAATGTTACTAAATGTTCCAGATCTCAAGATTGGGGGCATTTAGGAAGAATCCATTTGGGGGATTAATTTCTGATTGTATACAGCGTATCTATATTACTAAAGCACAATGTCTGTCTGTCTGTCTGTCTGTCTGTCTGTGTGCAACGCAGCGCAGACAGTTGTGCTGGATGGATTGAGCTGAAATTTTGTATGAAGCTTCCGTGGGAAACTTCACCGTCATTTAAGGGCCGGATTTGCGATAGCTACCGTAATCCGTGAGTTATGCAAATTTTGCATACGTGTTTAATCGAATTTGAGAATTCAGTGTCAATTCTGCTTGGGATATATGTAATCGACCGTGCTGATCACGAATATCACATCCGTTTTCCAATGCGATACCGTAATCGCGAGATATGACATACTGAACATGCAAATTGCGTTTGATCAAATTTGAGAATTCAGTGTTAAATCTGCTTGGGACATATGTAATCGATCGTGCTGATCACGAATATCAGATCCGTTTTCCAATGCGATATTGTAATCACGAGACATAGCATTATCCTTTTCTAAAGTAGTATGACTGTTTGTGGGTTCTGTCTGCAATGCAGCACAGAGTTCTGTTGAGCTTGAGCAGAAATTGTGTATGAAGCTTGCTTGGCACATTTTACCATCAAAATAAAAGTGGCACTACTGAAGCTAAAGGTGTTAATGCTATAAAAACTTGTATTACACGCACATGCACGCACGCACGCACGCACTCGCGCGCGCGCACGCACGCACGCACGCACATGCACATGGACATGGACACGTGCACGCACGCACATGCACGCACGCACGCGCACGCACGCAGGCACGCACGCACGCACGCACGCACGCACGCACGCACATGCACATGGACATGGACACGCGCACGCACGCACATGGACATGGACACGCGCACGCACGCACGCAAGCGCGCACGAACGCATGCACGCACGCACGCACGCACGCACGCACGCACGCACGCACGCACGCACGGGCATGCACGCACGCGCACGCGCGCGCGCGCGCGCGCACGCACGCACGCACGCACGCACGCACGCACGCACGCACGCACGCACGCACGCACGGACTCGCGAGTGGGCGCACGCACGCATGCGCGTGTATGTGTTAGCGTTTTAGTAGTGCATTGTTTTAGTTTTTCTTAGTGTTGAGCACTGATCGTCAACGCATTAAACGTAATAAATGAAATATTGTGGTGCGTTTCGCCCGGTCCAATGGCCCAATGAACTTGGATTTCCCCGAAAAAGAAAACGGCTGAAAACAATTGATGCGTCCGCGTCCGCTGCTGCGTCCGATGAAAACTTTCTTAATTTTAGGCTTTGCATAGGCTTAGTCCACACTTTGCTTAGGCTTATGCTTAGGCTTTGATTTGGCTTAGGCTTATGCTTTGCTTAGGCTTAGGTTTCGCTTAGGTTTCGGACGCAGCGGACGCGGACGCAACAATTGTGTTTTGCCAAAAAAACGACGTAAGGAAGACTCAAGCCCAGCCCGCCGAAAAACGCCCGCCCACGGCGCGCCGGAAGGGTCGGACAGCGATCCTAGCTTAGAGCAGGTCCAAAGGCCTGCCACAAGCAGGCACGATGAGAGCGCCACTTTGGCAAGTCGCTCAAAGAGGAAGAGAGGCCATTCACAAATTTCGACGAGTTCTACAGAGCGGTCAAAGAGCTTCAGAAGAAATGTATTATTTAGTTTCGCAATGGCGCTCAAATGTTGAGCGGTTCAATTATTTATAGCAGCCTACCGAGCAGTGGGCGGCGCGTGCACAAGCCGATCGGGAAGCTGCAGCACTGCGCCTGCAGATCACGATGCATGAACATATGTGAGCAACCATGCAGATTACGAAAAAAGCCAATTATTAGTAGCTGGCTCTGAAGGGCTTATTAAAACAATTAGCCTGCCGCCACTAAATATGGGATTTATGGTGTGTGCTAAAGATGGTATAGTGCCAAATTTTTACTATCGAATGTAATGACTGGAGATGTAATGATGCATTAATAAAGCGTTACAACAAAAAAAGGTAAACTGTTTTCTTGTATTGCAGAAGTGCATTGGTTGCATTGGTTGACTTCCTTTGGCTTTTGCTGCGGCACTTTACAGATTCGTAATTGTTGCTTTTCAACTGAGCATTTGCAGCATGATTTTATGACACATTGTATTGATGATGAGTCATCACAGAGGATGTATTTGCCTGCCGTCTGCCGTGCGCCAAACCCAAGACAGCTACATGAAAATCGGTTCCAACAAGACTACGCAAGCGTCGGCTCTATATCGAGCGAGCGGCACGGCGCGCGAGCGGATATGCAAAAAAGAGCAGCGGCGCTGGCTCGATCGCCAGATTGGCGCCATCAAAAGGCTACAGTGTACGCAGGCGTGTACTACAGTATACACGCCTAACAGCAAAGTTCGCGTTCTCGTGTATATGTCACGACAGAGGACATGAAAATATTAATATGGAACCACTTTGGAGCACTTTATAAGCAGGAGTCCTGAGTTGAAGCGGCTAGTGCTTACAAAGTTTCGTCCCGATTACATTAACAAAAAAATTATAAAAAAAAATATTAAAAATAATCATTTTTTTTGAAGGTTCAGGAGCTCATATCTCATTATCCAGTGATGGAACTTTCAAAACATTGACTTACCGATGACTCGCCTTGACGTACTGTTCACGAAAATAAAAGAAAAATTGGGGGTTTACATAGCATTTTTTGGAGTTTTACTCTTGGTGGAACTAACAAAAAAAATCGGCATTGTCGATATAGACACTGGCCGCGCCCAATTTGTTGAAAGTACAATGCTACATGTCTAGGCGGTCAACTTTCACCATTATAGCAAATCTCTGCGATGAGCGGTTGAAGCGCCTATAGCGCAAAAAATTTTGGCCGAAAAAACGACTATGTCCAAAAAAACGGGAAAAATTGGCCATAACTCAACACTGGTAAGAGCTAGAAACAAATGCTTTGCAGGTTGAAAATGCCATCATGGGCCGCGCTTACACGCCAAGTTTCAGCCCAATCGCTCGTGGCGTTCGCGAGCGGCGCTTCAAAAAAGTGGCAGAGAACACGAAAAAAAAAACACGCGTTCGCGAAACATTTTTGAAACTATTGACCCCTTACAGTAAAACAAGGAAACGCGTTTTGGCGCGTTCGATGCCCCAGAAGAAGGCGGTTCATTTGAGCCATAGCGGGCCAAAATCCGTTCAGGCAAGCAAAAGTTATAGGCGATCGAAAATTCAAAATGCCGCATTGAGAAGTCGTCACATATTAGGGTTGTACGCTGACGCGTACACCCTGATAGGCATATATGCAACAACTCACAGCAACCCAAAAGTGGGCAACTTGGTCCAACCGCAGCCGAACACGATGCGTCGAGCGTAGAGCTGTAAACGTCACGCTTTCGGGCGGCATAAAATATCTCTACAGCATCGCATCGGTGTATGAAATCACCTTTCCATTATAGTAGACCGCTGTGTGCGCTTTGCCTCCCACATTCTTCCCAAGAATATTCAACGTGCCCGATTCTTTGAGGTAAATCGGATATTCCTCGTTGCCTTTGCTATTCTTGGCGGTTGCGTTGAAGAACTCAACCTCGGCTCCTGTGGAAGTAAAATTTAAACTATTTTCAAATGCTAGCGAAGTCGAACCTGCCGCACAATCTTCGAAATAGAGTTTGTCGTACGAGTCGTTTGGAAAGCGCGAGCATTTCAGCGTTAGCGCAGCGCATGGTATCAGCGACCAAATGACGAATTGAAGTTGCATGTTTTTACTTGAACTTTCAACTTTTGCGGCGCACGCACTACACAACGAGAAGCGACTATAAGATGGGCCAATGAAGTTGCGCTTACAACCGCTAAGCTCAAGTGACACAGACGCACATACGCACGCACACACGCACGCATACATGAGCAGCCTGTATCGTAATTCACTCGTGTTATCAGTGCTCACCGAAGTGCCGTCTTCCGAACTGTGCGACGACAGTTTAACGACTGTTACCGTATCTTTTTTCGAAAAAAAATTGCTGCTACAAAATTTGCGGTGTATTTGCGATATGCAGCCGTTCAAACTTGCCACAGCGAATTGCGTAGTCATTTTCTTCTTTCTGCTCGCAACCGGCCTGCAATCTTCGATTGTTTCAAACCAAGCCAATTGAGTCAAACGAGTTTCTTACTACAGTGCAAAAAGCAAGCATGTCACACACGTACACACTTAGCGATGTAGTGTACACACTTGACAGCGTTCCTTCGAAAGTAAATCATCGAAGACAGCTTTATCTCCAGAGTACAGACAGTGTACACGGATACAGCTGTAGCTTGTCAAGCATGGGAAGTGCCATCGAATCTAAATATATTGCACAAACTTTAAAAGAGGTGTTGGTTATCCTTGAACGACATATCATAGTGGGAAAAACAAAACTCTCTGTGTGCGTTAGCCGCCTAGAACGGTGCGAAACGGCGAACGACACGAGTTCAGCTATACGCCTCGATCATTTCCACTCGCAGGGTCGCAGCATCATTCAAAGGAGGGTCATTTCATCCACGAGTATTTATCACTCGTCGCGCCGGCCGCTCGGGGAGTCGGGGACGCTTCTTTTAGTCGTATCTCTTGAGCTGCTCGGACGTGATGTCGGCGTCCAGCTCTTCGTATTCGCAGTGGACGTCGGCCCACGCTTGGCCCGGCGTCGTCGACGTCGACGCTGCGCCGTCTTCGGGCCTTCGTCGGCTTCTCGTCGACCGCGAGCCGACCGCCGTCGTCGCCGACGCCGACTTCTGCGACTCGCTCCGCTCCGTGCGGTCGACGCTCGCGACCGGCTGACTCGTGGAGGAGGAGCGGTACCGGACGGATTCGGGCTGCACCAGCGCGCCCCTCTCGTAGAACAGACGCTCGTCGGACGGCGGCGGCGCGTCGTGGACGGCCAGCTTGATGGACCGCCGCATGGAGTCGGAGCGACGACGACTGCTCGGCTGCGCCGGAGTGGGCACTATGGCCGTCCTGACGTCGCTCAGGGAGCTCTGCGTCGCGTCGGTGACCGCCTCTTGCTGCCGCTGCCGCTGCGCGTCGTCGCCGCCTATCGCCGACTCGCCAGGCGCCGCCGCCGAGAGGGTGCCGCCTGCCGACTCGAGAGTGGCGGCACAGGACGAAGGCGGAGGCGCCGGCATCATCTTCGCGACGGGGCCCGACTGCGGCGGCGGCGGCGGGGCCGACTTGGCGCTCTTGAGCCTGTCGGTCTTGTCCTCGTCCGGCTTGCCGTAGTCCTGCACGCCGCCCGCGCCCTTGCTAGTCGACCTCTTGCCGCCCTTCTTCGAGTAACAGCCCCCCAAGGCCGCGCACGCAGTGGCCACCAATGTCAGCGCCGCCGTCGCAATCGTCGTCAGAAGCAAGAGGCTGCTGCTGTTCGCACTGGCTAGACTCTCGTACACTGTCGTCGATTCCATTACATATAGGTAGTTCGTGTTACACAATGCTCGCTTTGGGTTTTAGGAGTTACTACTAGTTAATGAAATTTTAAGATAGACAAAACTATTGATCGTTTGCAAATGCGTGCACCGCTTTTAGCGAAAGAGAGGAATTTGTTGGATATCGACTCAATCTTCAACGTGACCACAGCAAATATTTTACGCGTAAAGTTTAAAACATTTTCTGGGCAGCGGCAGATATCCGTATATCTGTCCGCCCCATAATGAGAATGGGTTATCTAACGTCCGCGGTCCGATAAATACGTTTGAATTCACGGGTACCGGACATTGGTTAGAATCGGGTGCGTCCTTGGTCCGCTCCTTCTAGTACCCCACGAATAGGCATTCCGTAATGTCTTGCTTGGTTGTAGTTAGCCCTTAGAAGCTGCTGCAGCTTACAAGGACAAGCTTAGCAGAGCGAGGGAGGGAAGGCTGAAAGAGCGCTTGCCAGCGTCGCGTATGTTGAGGCAGCGAACGTCCCAATGTCTAGGAGTGGAGTGTGGGTGGCATAGGTGTAGATTGGTCCAAAAGCCAGGGGGGGGGGTGTCTGGGGGTTTCGAGGGGGGGGGGGTCTAGAGCCATCCCGGATAAAATGACCGGGATCGAGAATTTTGGAGGAGGGGTGGTTTAAGTGGAGGATTTTGCACCATAATAACGTGTAAAATGGGTACGTTTTGGTCTAAAATGGGTCAAAATAGGGTCTAAATACCACTTTTCAGGCGTTTTTGGGTCATACTACACTGAAAAAGAAACAAAAACACGCATCTTTGCCCATTTTTTTTAATATTGAGAGAGGGTTTCCCGCAAGTTCTCCAGGATGGCGATGGCCAGGGGGGGGGGGGTCGCTCCCGCAAAAAATCGGGACGGCCATAGCCAGGGGGGAGGTGAACCCCCCCTAGACCACCCCTGAGCCCACCTATGGTGGGTGGTCTGATGAGTGTTGTCGTCTTGTCTGTCGCGTCGAGTCACCCCTCGGGTCCCGCTTGGGGAGCTTGTGTTTAGCTAACTGATCTCGGGCGCTTTAGCCCATCCGCTCAAGATGAACCTGGCCAGTCAGCTGTTCACCAAGATCACCGACTTCGTGCACCAGTCGACCAGCTCGGGTGGGGGTCGACAGAGGCGACACAGCGGCAGCTACGAGGCGGCCGGCTCCCTCATGTTCCACGGGGACTCGTCGGCGCCGGGGCCGGAGTGCCGCCAGTTCGCGCCGGTCACCAAGAAGATGATCCACAAGACGTGGGTGCTGATGGACGACGTCGTGAGGCTCTGCCAGCAGCCCAAGCTCAACCTGCGCAACAGTCCGCCGTTCATACTCGACATCCTGCCCGACACCTACCAGCAGCTGCGCACCATCTACGCGAAGCAGACGGACGAGGAGCTGCTGCGGAATCTGCTCTACTTTCGCATCTTCGTCGACTCCCTGCAGCACAAGTGCAAGGAGACCATCAAGCTGTTCAAGGAGCAGAAGGAGCGACTCTACGACGAGAAGTCGACGGCCAGGCGGAACCTGACGAAGCTCTCGCTCGTCTTCAGCCACCTGCTGGCAGAGCTCAAAGTCCAGTTCCCCGACGGCGTCTGGGTCGGCGACAAGTTCCGCATCACCAAGAAGGACGCCGAGGACTTTTGGCGCAACGCATTTGCAGGGTGCGTGCGTGAGCGCGTGTATACGTTTTTGTGGGGGGCCTTGCGGGGGGGGGGGGGGGGTACAATCGCCCGGGGGACCCGGGACCCTACCCCAAATGACTTTCTGGCGAGACGCTAGAATCCTGCAATTTTTTTGCCGTTTTTCTTTAATTTTGCGGCAGTTTTTGTCTCGTCTCGCTTCGGCCCTGGTTTTGCCCCCATCGCTTTTCAAAAAAGCCCCGGGGGGCAATTTCCGTGGCACCTATGGTTCTCCGATTCTGTCCACGTTGACAATCGACCTCCAACCAGTCTGTTTACACTTTTGCCTAGGGCGGATTATCCGTGTTTGAGGCAGCCACGCTCCCTCTTGCGTGACGTCTGTGACAGGTTTTTAGACTTGGTGTCGGAGGATGGGCAGGGGAGGTTGGTTGGTCGGTGACAGTGTTGACGCAATTTTGCGACTTAGTTGATAGCCGGCTACGTAATGCTTCTCGTGGAGGGGGTGGTGTCTTGTTGATTCAGCTGCAACGCATCTGGCACTTCCGGTACGGTTTTTGCGGCCGCGCATTGCGTCAATTGCGTACATCTTCCCGCTGCGAATACGTGCCGCTCGGAAGTGGGATGGTTGGAGCCCCCCCCCCGGGGTTATTTTGCTAATGCTTGTTTGTGGGTCAATGTTTTCGCTTGGCTAGTGAGGCGAGTTGATCGTCCATTTCCGATGCATTGCGGCGCGCGCGAGCGCGTATGAATGGGCATGGGGCGTATATTCGCCGAGTGTTGGCTTTCGCGCGCAGCCAGCAGCCATTCAATTTATCGAAAAATGTTGTCAATGAAAGAGAGAGAGGGGGGGGGGAGAAAAAAACAGCCGCCTCACTGCCTGGCGGCGGCCTGAACCACGCTACTGATGACTCAGCCAGGGGAGCGACGCAGCTGACGAAAGTGCCCCCCTCCCCGCTCACCTGCCCCGCTGCGAGTGAAAGCTCTGGCGCTGCCGCCGACACCTTCGGTCCCCCCCCCCTCTCACGCACACTCACATTCACACAGACGCCAACGATGCAGTGTGTGTGTGTGTGTGCCTCAGCAGGTTTTGGGCAGAGAAGGGAATGGGGGGGGGGGGAGGGGCGTTGTACAAACAGCGGCGACGTAACGATCGGACGGAGAGGTGAAGACGCGAGGCCGAGACGTCATATGCCCCCTCCCCCGTCTCCGCGACGACGCGTGGGAGTGGGAGCGGCGAGAAAGCGGTCGGCGCACGACACGAGGGGTCGTGTGGAATGATCGCCTCTGTTGCACTTGAATTGCATCTTGCGTTGTGCATCGCAACAAACGCAAACGCAACGGAGGTGTGGCGGACCATTGAAGCTAGAGGGGGGACCTCGGATTTTCCTAAAGTCAGGGAGGAGGGGACCGGTGCGGTACAACAATTTGCTAAAGAAAATGGTTGGTCACAGACCTAAGAAAGGGCTCGTGTGTGACGAAATTTGTTCTGTTTCGACAATAAATGACCTGCTCACTGCTCGCAGGCCCCAGTGGGAAGCGCCATGCAGCGGGGTGGGTAAACTGCGGCTGCCGACGAAGTCACGATGGTACATTTTGGACCACTAGACTGGTCCGTCCAGGGGGCAGGTTGGGCCATAGCTGGGAGGTGGGGGACCTTTTTCGCTCACGATTGCCTGGAGCGGGGGGGGGGGGGGTAGTGGGGGTGAATGTAGTAGTAATCAATCCCTGCGCAGTGACTCGCAGGGGGTGTCGTTGCAGACGCACGATCGTGACGTGGCGCGAGTTCCGCACGGCTCTGTCGGCGGTGCACCCCGTCCGCTCTGGTCTGGAGGCGCTGGCGCTGAAGTCGACCATCGACCTCACCTGCAACGACCACATCTCCAACTTTGAGTTCGACGTCTTCACGCGCCTCTTCCAGCCCTGGGCCAGTCTCCTGCAGAACTGGCAGATCCTCGCGGTCACGCACGCCGCCTATGTCGCCTTCCTCACCTATGACGAGGTCAGACAGCGACTCCACAAGTACTACTCGAAGCCCGGAAGGTCCGTCCACCCCCCTGTCTCCCCCGTTGAGACAAGCGAAAAAAAAATACGATTTTTTTGCTGCAGCTACGTCTTTCGACTGAGCTGCACTCGCTTGGGGCAGTGGGCGATCGGCTACGTCGCCCCCGACGGCAAGATTTACCAGACGATTCCGCAGAACAAATCGCTCATTCAGGCGTTGATCGACGGCAGTCGCGAGGGATTGTGAGTGGCCAAGTCGCCAAACGTGCTTTGTTGTTGTTGGATTAAGGCCAGCGCTAGGAAGCCGCTAATAGCCGATAGAGCATATTCATCACTATCAGTATGTATGACGCCTTCCTGTCTTGAGGCACTAGTCACGAGTGCACCAAAGTCATTCTGAAGAACGCCGTCTGCTATCTAGGGCAACGACAGCACGAGAAAAGCCATCCTCGTGGTGAGTGACTCCATCAAGAATCGAACACAGACCCGTGCGGTGCGCAAGAGGCCGATTCCCTACCAGTCGGCCATCCGCTGCCCATCGCGACTGGGAGCGTGCGCGGCCACGTTGTTTAGCTACCTCTACCCCGACGGCCGCTCTATGAACCCGGACCTGTCGTGGGCGCTGGCGCCCGCGCCGGAGGGCCACGTCCAAGTGACGCCCGAGCAGTACGAGATCTACTGCGAGATGGGCACCACCTTCCAGCTCTGCAAGATCTGCGCCGAACGCGACAAGGACGTGAAGCTCGAGCCGTGCGGACACCTGCTCTGCTCGCCATGTCTTCTCAGCTGGCAGGTCTGCACGCGTCCACCCCCAGTACCCACCACCACCCATAAGTTATGTCAAGGGGGAGGGCAACGCCCGGTTCAATTTTTCGGGGCTTACCTCCCTTCCTGGCTAGCGTAACCCCGGAACATCCATTGTGCCCCCTCTTCCCCCAAGTTTCTTACCGAGGTGCCCCTCCCTCCGACGGTCAGGCGAAATCTGCACCGATATCACCCTCTCCCGAACTATTCCAGAAAGAGATACGCACGTGACATGCTACACAACAGACCTTCATGTCTCGCGCTAAGTGTGTACAGCGGCTGGGAATGAAGCTCTAAGCCAACGTTGTGGATGCGTTGCCCAGG
>JASAMY010001990.1:0-99419 GCA_030248085.1 Paralinhomoeus sp. GSCO2_6
CGCTTAGTAAACAGTTCGACGTTACTCGTGAACGTATTCGTCAGATTGAAGCGAAAGCACTACGTAAACGCATGCGAAGTACTTTTGCTTCACGAGGAGTTAGGCCTGCAAGAACGTCTTTTGTTGCACCTTTCAAGCTGGTCATTGTTGCTGAGTCTACCGGTAGCTCAAGCGTTGTATCCTCGATAAAGTCACCTAGATGCGAATCTTCGTCGTCACCGATTGGTGTCTCCATTGAGATAGGCTCTTTAGCGATCTTCAGTACTTTACGGAGCTTATCTTCTGGCATTTGCATACGCTCTGCCAGTTCTTCCGGTAGCGGCTCACGACCCATCTCTTGTAGCATTTGACGAGAGATACGGTTTAGCTTGTTGATCGTTTCGATCATGTGCACTGGGATACGAATTGTACGTGCTTGGTCTGCGATTGAACGAGTGATTGCCTGACGGATCCACCACGTTGCGTAAGTCGAGAACTTATAACCACGACGGTATTCGAACTTATCTACCGCTTTCATCAGACCAATGTTACCTTCTTGGATAAGATCCAAGAACTGTAGACCACGGTTGGTGTATTTCTTAGCGATAGAAATTACTAGACGTAAGTTCGCTTCAACCATCTCTTTCTTAGCACGGCGAGCTTTCGCTTCACCGATAGACATACGACGGCTGATGTCTTTAATGTTTTGAACGTTCAGAGAAGTCTCTTCTTCAATCATTTTTAGTTTAGCGATTGAACGACGGATTTCTTCTTCGTTACGTTTGATCTTCTCAGCGTATGGCTTGTCAGAAGCTAAAACTTCATCTAGCCATGCATCTGTAGATCCCCCCTCATTATCCCAGTCGGCGCCGTTTTCCCACATTCGACGCTCGACGCTGACGACACACCCGACTGGACGACTCGTTCTAGTCAGCCGCCTCGTCTGCCCCTCCCTCCCTCCCTCCCTCCCTCCCTACGGCTTGCCTTAGCTCTTCCCTCTCTTCCTGCCGCGACTACTGCCCACTGGCCGCGTTATTAGCGACGTCGGCATGGCAACGTTCTCGCCTCTGCCCCACTCGCTCCGTCGCTCTGTGTCCTGCTCGACCTTTCCCTTCAATCGTCTAATGGCAACTCGGGCCGCTGTTTTTGCTTTAGCGCTAGTCTCGGGTGGCCCACTGCACTGAGGAGTGGTGCCGCCGCCGCCGCTTACAAGTCCTTCCCCCCCCCCCCGCCCTCGTCGGCGCTGCCCTCATGGATTTTATTGATCGCCGGTCGACGCGGTCTTCGCCTCTAATTTAGGATTCATTTGCACCTGTAGTCTCGCAGCGGCTATGATTTTCCTTTAGTTGTTGGTGTGCTTTTGGACGTATGTTTTTCGCTTGACTCTTGGAATGATGACCGCTTGCCTAGGCGAATACGCGTCCACTGGCGGCTAGAGGACCGTCGGTGGCTTTCGACCGCTCGCTTGTTTGCTGCCCACACGGTTGGCGCGAGCGAGCTAGCCACGTGGCGCTCTTTTAGGCTTCTGCAATGCAGCTGATTAGCTGCGGCCGGCCAAGTCGCGCCGTCACCGACGAACCCAGTCGTCGAGGGTCGGGGTTTTCGGCGCCGGTCTCGAACAGCAGCAGCAGCGGCATCGATGACGGGCAAGACGGCGTGCGGCAGGCAACCGGCGTCCAACCAGGCGCGTCGGACTCGAGCGGCCGGGCAGCCTGCTAAGCCGAGTCTGACGTTGTCGCTGCTCGAGGCCGTCGAGGCGCCTCTACGGCGGCCCAAGCCCACCACCGATCTCTGCAGCAAGCCCCGCTTCCCCGAGCCAGTCGACTTTCTCCTCAAGCGCAAGCAGGAGGTCCAGCCCACGCCTATGGTCGTCGACTTGACCAACTCGCCCAGTCCCGGCCCGCCGCTGATCTACCGATCGAGCGATCGAAGCTCATTCCAACCCGCGGCTGCCGCGACCGTTGCGGCCGCGAACACCTGGTCGACGGCCGCCCAGACTAGCCTGCCCCCGCTGACGGCCGCCGCGCTGGGCCGGTTGGTGAGGGGCGGCCGCGGCCCGGGCACGGCCAACTCGGCCTGGCACCACCGGACCCAGACCGCCCCGACGTCGGCCGCCGTGCCCTCTGCCGCTGCGGCCGTGCAGCAGCAGAAGTCGACCGAGGAGAAGGGTACGCGGGGCGGCGGCAACCGCCTGACGAAGGCGGCCTCAGGAGCGGGCCTGGTGACGTCGTCGGCGTCGCCGAGCATCGAGAGTCTCGAGTCGGCCGCCAGCAGCAGCAATTCGGCAGGCTCGGCAGAGCAGCGCAACCGCGGCCTGCCGCCCGAGGACGCCGTCCGCATGTTCGGCTCCGAACTGACGACCTTCGAGATGACCGAGATCTTCAGCTATCCCAGGGTCTACTTTGTCGGCTCCCAGGTGCGCCCCACCATCCACTCCTTCGCCCCTTGCCGCGCCGGCGCAGCCCGCCCTCCTCGTGCAGGCGAAGAAGCGGCAGGGAGTGGCGGGCGGGGCCGAACAACAGCGGCTACGACGACGAGAACGGGTCCTACTTGCTGGTCGCGCACGACCACGTCGGCTACCGGTACGAGGTGCTCAAGGTCATCGGCAAGGGCTCCTTCGGACAGGTACCGCACCTCGTTCCCTCAATGTCGCTTCTTTCGCACACTGTGTGCTTCCTTCCCCCGTACACCCACGTCTCCACGAGGGACATCGACCCGCCCCCCCCCCCCTGCACGGCTTGACGACAGGGACCCTGTCTTTGTCTCGCAGTCGCACAGCAGGACGCGGCACGCACCCGCGAGCGCAGTAATCGGTCAGTTGCGCGCTCCACCAGCAGGGAACTGTAGGCGAGTGGCTGAGCGACGCGCGGCAACTGTTCCATTAGTCAGCGACAGCGCACTTGTTCGCCAGTAGGATCGATATCCTTCCGTGCCTATTGGTGCGTCATCATTGCACTCTGTTCGCAGCCCAGCCGCTTCCTTTTCGCTGGCGGGGCTCAATCGCTTTTCGATCGTCAGCGGCTTCATTGCCAGGGGCTGTGTTGTGTAGCGAAGCAGCAACACCTACTGTCTGACTGACGCATTATCCGAGCAGGGGGGACGTTTTGGCGACCGTTCAATTGGGTGTGTGCGTGCGTGCGTCTGTTGTGTGTGCGCGTGTGCGTGCGTGCGTCTGTGTGTGTGTGTGTGTGTGTGTGTGTGTGTGTGTGTGTGTGTGTGTGTGTGTGTGTGTGTGATTGCAGACCGACTGCGGTGGCTGCACCGCCGTGGCGTCTGCGAACTGACGACGTCTGCCGCTAGCTAGTAGGAGAAGCTGCGTTCAGCAATTACGCCGCTCGTAGGTGTAACTGATTGGCACGGGAGAGCGGCAGCTGTCGCTCGCCGTCGACGGGCGCAGGCTCGTACGGGCGCAGGCAGGCGGCAGGAAGCGTCGCTCGCGCGGCCCCCTTTGACGGACAGACGAGGGAGGCAGAATGCGCTCGATACCTTGTTGTTTTTCTTGTCGCGACGCGTCGTCATTTGTTTCTGGCGCGTCGGCGTCCGCCCACGTCGTGCCAGGAGGACAAAAGGTCAGGCACGTGTGGCGAGCGCCAAAGGTGACGCCAGTCAGCGACACCGTGCGTGCGCGCGTGCGCGCGCCGCTCTCGCGCAACGTTGACGAAACGCGCCGTATAGTTTGCGCGCCGCTATCAGCTGTTTCGTAACGCTGTCGGCGTCGCGTCTGGCCGGTGAATCGTATACTAATTTTGGCCGGCCGTCTGGCTTGTCCCTGAGTTCGGAGCCAGCGCAGAAGGTACAAGCGCCCCAGCAGTGTTCACAGTGTACCACGTTGGCTGGCGCGGCCATTCGTCCGCCCGCCTGTCGCTGGCTGGCAGCGATGCCGGCCGAACGGCGGCTGCGCTCTGAGTCGTCGTGCTGCATGCGCGTTCCCCTGACGCGCCCACCGCCGCAGCTCCGCTGCGCCGGGCCGTGCGCCGCCGCCGCCAGCAGAATGGGATTGGGTCGGCGCAGGCGATTGGCTGATGAGGGGGGGGGGGGCAAGCAATGGAGAGAGAGGGAGAGAAGGAGGGAGCGTGTGCGCCGAATGAGAGAGCCGCCACGTGACGTGGCTGCTGGAGACGGGCGTCGCCGCACTGCTCGACACGCAAGGTCAATTCGCTGCTCGGCACTCCCTATGTGTGGCGCCGCGAGGGCGGGAGAGAGGGTCTCGGAGGGAGCGTCGGGTGAGGGATGGGGGGGGGGGGTGGGGGGTGGGGAGGAGCACAGCAAACATCCACAACGGCCGAGAGTGCGGAACCACAGCGCGACTCTTCCCACCCCCCCACCCCCCAACCACCACCCACACAGGACGCGCACAACAAAGGGCCCACCAGAGCCAACCCCTAACCAACCCACCACTACCACGCATCCTGCACACACGGCACAGCAAAACGCACGCCAACCCAAACCAACCAACCGACCCCCACGGCCAACACGCCGCACAAGCAGCAACCAAACGAGACGAAACCGAACACCCGACTACACGGCAGGGAGGGGGCACCCGCTGCGAGACAAGCGGGGGTTCCGCCAACGCACCGACCGGCGCTTCACAGACACGACTCGCAAAAGCGAGAACAGACACACCGAGAACACACGTTCACACAAGCAATGACAGCGACGGACGCCACCCATAGGCTGAGAGGAGAACAAGACAAAGAGCCAACACTCAAAAACCAGCGCAGGCATGAAAAGGCACGCAACACACAGAGCGAACACACATACGACACCGGCAACCAGCGCTGGCGCAGCAGACGCGCCTCCTTCACAACGCACGACACGACAAACAAACGCACCCTGGAGAATGTGGAAGGAGAGCAAGGAGGGAGCACAGCCGCCAGACGACCAGCAAGACGCCGGCAAAGGCCAGGGCAGGCGGCACACCGCAAGGCGGGCGCACGCGAAAAAGCGCAGAGCAGAGAGAACGCAGGAACGACACGCGAGGCAGCAGGGAAGACGCCGGGGCACGCCGGCGCGCTAGGGACAAGCCACGACCACAAGCGCAGGAGAGCGCGCGAAGACACCGCAACGAGAAGCCCCACGGCAGGCCGAGGAGAGACCACGCCCACCAGAGCCTTGGCAACACGCGCCCCGCGGCGCGGCGGGGAGCCGGCGCAGGCGCAGACACGAACGGCACGCACAACACGGCACCAGACCACCAACCCCGCAACCACAAGGCACACGACGGAGCTGCTGGCATCAACCGTACGAGCTGACAAGAAGAACAACCAGCCACCCAACCCCGCAACCCCACCCCCCTCCGGACCTGCTGCACGACAACCGACCACCACTGCGACATAAACCAGAGAACCGCCAAGCAGCAGGCCGCAGCGGCACAAGCCAGCGGCGCACCAGCCCGCAGCCCAGCAGCCGAGCCCGGCAGACACCCCCCCTCCGAGACCAGCGCACTACACGACACCAGCCCCTACCGCGCCCCCGAGCACCCCCCCCTCCTTTCACCTTTTTTAAGCCCCCTCCGCTCCTGCTAAACGGGGGCAGCCCCCCGAGGCCCTCCACGGCCACCCCGGCGAAACCAGAACCCCACCCGGGCAAGGTACGCGCAAAAGACCAACCACCGCGCCCTTTCCAAAAAAAAACCCACCCCCCCCCCACACCCTATATGCGACAGACGGACGGGAGACCAAATTCCCAATTGTAATATTGTGAAGAAGAGAAGCTACGGAGAGAGAAAGCGGAGAGCGCAGACTGCCCAAGACGGCACACACACCGCTGCACGCGAGCTCTACCTACCCCTGCTGCCGGGCAGACGAGCAGACACCCACACGAGCTCTGCATCCGCCGCAGCGACCGACGGCCGCCCCCAACCACCGCGAGCTACCCCCACCCCGCACCCAGACACCTCACTCTGCCGCCGGAGCAAGCCGCAAGCCGCCCCGCCCCGAGCAGAGCTGGCAGACGGCGCGAAGACCCCACACCCCTCACCCTCAAGCCTCCTCACTGACCCAGAGCGCCATAGCCCACCAGCCCAAGCACCCCGCCAGACCCCCCCCAGCCCCCCCACCCAGCCCCCCGCGACGCCGCAGACAGCCCCCACCCACCCGCCCCGACCCCACCCCCCAAAACCCCGACACGCCCGGCGGAGCCCCGCCCACCGGCAGCCCCTACACCCCGCCCCTTCTCTCCATCTCCCTCCATCTCTCTCTCCCCCCCTCCACAACCCCTACCTCAGACCCCCCCCCCCCCCCCAGACACCGCCCTCTACGTAGAACACCGAGCAGCGCTACATCCAGACCCACCGCGACCCCCGCACCCACCCCCATCCCCTGTTTCCCACCATCCACTATTGAAAGAAGACAACCCCAACACCGCGCGCGCAGCAGCGCTCCCCAGCCCCCCGCAGCCGCCCTGCCACTATCGGGGCCGCCTCCGACCACGCAGCCGCCGCGACGACTTCCCGCTGCCGAGCAACCGACCGACCGCCTGACGCACAAAGCGCAGCGCAACAAAGCCCTTGCCGGCACTGCGTACGACGTCGATACGAGACGGGGGAGCGAGCGCGCGCGCGCTGCTGACCACCGTGTCTGGGCACGAAGCTGACGCCCGCAGTCGCAAAGGAGTACACGGCGCGTGTAGTGGAGCGTCAGCGGAAACATTACACAGTGCCCCAACGAAACGAGGAAAAAACACAACACGCTCTCGAGTCGGCAGCGTCAAAAAAACGACGTACCTCACGTTCTCTGTCAATGAAAGCGAGCGCGAGCGAGCGAAGAGCCGCGCGCGACGAAGCACGACCAGCCCCGACCCCTGCGGCGGCCGCGGTCCACACAGCGTCGTGAGGGAAGTCCACGCTGAGAAGCACGCCAACGACAGAGCAGCGACACACGCACGCCAACGAGCACAACAACAACGCCAACAAGGCGACGGGGCCGCGCCGAAAGCTGCGACGAGCCAACCGCGCAACGGCGCCCAAGGCGTTCGCGCCGCCGAGCGGCCCAGGCGCCGCCAGCCGCGCCCAGAAGTACAGACCGCGCGCGAAGCCACGCGAGGAGAGACGCGGCTCGTATTTGGTAGAGAGCTGCAAAGCCTTTGCGCATGTAGTGGGGAGAGTCGTCAGCGAAGCAGTCGCGGCGGCCGACCGAGACGCCGCGGTACGGAGGCCGTCAAGTCAGTTCGCGTACAACGGCGGCGGTCTCCAGAACGAAGAGCGAAACAACAACAACAACGGCAACGAAAGAGAAGAGACAGGGAGAGAACGTTCGGCGAGAGAAGGACGCACGAAACGCGAGCGCTCACAGAAGCAAGAGAAAACGCACAAGCCCCCCAAAGCCCGCGCACTAGGGGTGGTAGACACTGTACTCTCGAGCTCGGCGGCGGCCGCTGCTGGCTGAGCCTGGGAGCCAGTCAGTCGACAGGCGGTCGGCGCGCACGCACAACTGTACGGAAGCAACGCAACGCAACGCAGAGGGACGGAGAACAGCCCCCTGAAAACCACGGAACGACGGCGGTCCAGGCGAAACTCACGGCAGGAGAGCACCACGAAGCGGAAACACGCAACACCACACGGCCCAAAGCCCCCCACGCCGCCGACAGACCAGCGACAAGACGCGCCCCCGACGCCGCCAAGACCAAAACCACGACCAGCGAGACGCGCGCGTGCAGTGGACCGAGCGCGGGCCGCCGCGCCGAGCGCAGGAGGCAGGGCATGGGAGAGAAGAGAGAGAGAGAGAGAGAGAGGGAGAGAGAGAAGCGCACGGAGACAGAGCAGAGCAGCGCCCCGCCGCGCAGGGCCGGCCGACCGGCAGCGGGGGGGGACGCCCAGACAGACAACAGCCACCAGGCTTGAGCGCCTGGTCGGGCCTCATGCGCGCCTCTGGGTCCCAGTCGAGGCAGCGCGACGGAGCGATCAAAGGGGACCGGCCGGTGACGATGAAAAGGCGCTATGAAAAGGCGCGACACTTTTACATAGCCAATGCGCGCCGATGAAAAGGCGCGCTATGAATGAGCCGTCTAGGCATCTAGCTTTGAACGCATGATCCTGCGACGACACTGCTGCACAGCAGACACGCAATTTCTGCAACCCAGAATCTGAAACTCAATCGACTCCCACGCTTGAGGAAGTCGACGAAGAGGTCGTCGGAGCAGCTCTTCAGCGCCGTCTGCCAGCTCCTGCTCGAGGGCGGGCCGCGGACCTTGCCGCGCTTGCTCCGGCCCGCGCCCAGCACGATCGAGCCGTCCGCCATCTGGGTGACGGAGCAGTAGCGCGGGTAGCCCCTCGACGAGATGAAGTTGCGCGCGCGCCGCGCCCCGTCCAGGATCCGCTGCGGCGGCATGCCCAGCAGCTCGATGATCAGCGCCAGCTGATCCTGCTCGTCCTCGCCCGGCAGCAGAGGGTAGCCCGTCAGCAGCTCCGCCAGAATGCAGCCCAGAGACCACATGTCGATCGCCATGCCGTACTTGGCGCCCAGAATCACTGCAACGCACTCTCACCGCCTTTCTCTACTCCGTACAGCCTTCCTCTTCTTCCAACAAATCATTCAACCCCAAAATTGAGGCACATAAATTGAAGTCTACAACCGTCACCGTACCTGTAACCGCATAATAGCGAGTGTAGGGGGGGGGGGAGTTGGAAAGTTTTTTTTTTGGAAAAGGAGCGCGGTGGAAAAACTTGGTACTTTTTGCGCAAGTCAAAACACACTGCACCAAGAAGTAGGAGAAAGTTCTCAAGATTTCCGCCGGGGTGGAACCGTGGAAGGGCCCGAAACTCGGAGGCAGAGCTACGCCCACCCCCCCCCCCCAGTTTCAGCCACGACGACGCCGGAGCGCCGGCCGCTTAAAAAAAAAGGTGCAAACAGGACGAGGGAAAGGGTACGAACCTTCGGGGGCGCGGTAGAAGCGCGACTGGATGTACGTGTAGATGCGCTGGTCCTCGAAGCAGGAGGAGCCGAAGTCGATCACCTGCAACGGGCTAACGGCTGCTGGGCTGCGGGCTGGTGCGCACAGCTGCGAACCTTGATGCCGCTGCGGCCCTGCTGCTTGAGCAGCACGTTCTCTGGTTTCATGTCGCAGTGGATGAGTCGGTTGTCGTGCAGCAGGTCCAGGCAGAGCAGCAGCGAGTGGGCGAACTTGCGGACGAGCTGGAGACTGAAGCCCTGGAACTTGTTCTTCTTGATCAGCTCGTACAGGTTGATCGCCAGCAGCTCCGTCGTGATGCACTTGTGGTTGCGGAAGTTGAAGTGGTCCAACTGGTGCACGATGTTGTGCGTGCCGTTCGTGTCCTGCGCCTGCGCCAACCAGCCACGCTCCACACGCACGCACGCACGCACGCACGCACGCACGCATCAAGCTTTGCAAACACAACGAACCTTGAGATGGGCCAGAATGCGAATCTCCTCCTCGGCCTGCCGATGGAAGCGCTTCTCGTTGCGGATGATCTTCAGCGCGACCATCTCCTGCAGCTTGTGGTCGTAGGCCTTGATCACCTAAAGCGCGAACACAGGCGTGCACCCGGCGTCTTCCCCTGACTGCCTACGCGTGTTCGTTCCATGCGTTCTCTCTGCTCTGCGACTTTTTCGAGCGTGCGCACCGCCTTGCAGGATGTCGACAAGCCACCCTGCACCTGGCACTATTCCGCCAAGGCGTCTATGCTGGTCGTCATGGCGGCTAGTGCCGCATCCTGCTCATCACTTCCACATAATCTCAACATAGAGGTGCGTTTGTTTGTCGTGTCGATGCGTTGTGAAGGAGAGAAACGCGTCTGCTGCAGCACAGCAGCTGGTTGCCGGTGTCGTATGTAAAAGTGTTCGCTATGTAAAAGTGTTCGCGTGCACTTTTACATAGCGAATGCGCATGGTTATGTAAAAGTGTTGGCATCCATTTGTCTATGTTCCTCCTACTACAGCCTATATGGAGTGAAGCGTACACGTCGACTGTAACAAATTGCTTCGTGTGAATGAGACGCAGTGTGTCTACATCGAGTGTGTTAACTGTTCTCGCTTTTGAACACGCAAGATCGAACAAAATTATGTCTGTGCAACACAGCGCAACGGATCGGTGCACAGTTGAGCGCCAGAATATACCCCCGCATTTGTAACTCGCAGCGGGCAAATGCCACACCCCTCCCTGCCGATCAGATACAGATCGAATCGGGTCAATCAATCGGTTCTCAGTACTCGTTAGACAAGATTAGCAGACTTGCATGCTTTAAGTCGACACGGCAGTGTTGAGCCGTGGGAGAATCGAGTTGAGTTAGTAGAAAGAGTTCTGGGTTGGCAGAAATTGCGTCTACTTGCTGTGCCAGCAGTGTCGTACGCAGGATACATGCGTTCAAAGCTAAGATGCAACCTAGAAACGGAACATCATTCCATAGACGCGAACACTTTTACATAACGGCGCGCATTGGCTATGTAAAAGTGTACGCGAACACTTTTACATAGCGAACACTTTTACATACGTCACCGGCCGGTCCCCAATTTGATCGCTCCGTTCCGCGCGTGCGTGACGTCCACTCGCACAGCGGCCGCGACACTCTAACGGCGGCGGCGCTCACAAGGAAGAGTCGCCGCTGTGGTACGCTCTCGGCCGTTGTGGATGTTTGCTGTGCTCCCTCTCTCTCCACCCCCCCCCTCCCATCCCTCACCCGACGCTCCCTCCGAGACCCTCTCTCCCGCCCTCGCGGCGCCACACATAGGGAGTGCCGAGCAGCGAATTGACCTTGCGTGTCGAGCAGTGCGGCGACGCCCGTCTCCAGCAGCCACGTCACGTGGCGGCTCTCTCATTCGGCGCACACGCTCCCTCCTTCTCTCCCTCTCTCTCCATTGCTTCCCCCCCCCCCTCATCAGCCAATCGCCTGCGCCGACCCAATCCCATTCTGCTGGCGGCGGCGGCGCACGGCCCGGCACAGCGGAGCTGCGGCGGTGGGCGCGTCAGGGGAACGCGCATGCAGCACGACGACTACAGAGCGCAGCCGCCGTTCGGCCGGCATCGCTGCCAGCCAGCGACGGGCGGACGGAATGGCCGCGCCAGCACTGCTGGGGCGCTTGTACCTTCTGCGCTGGCTCCGAAATAGGGGACAAGCCAGACCGCCGGACAAAATTAGTATACGATTCACCGGCCAGACGCGACGCCGACAGCGTTACGAAACAGCTGATAGCGGCGCGCAAACTATACGGCGCGTTTCGTCAACGTTGCGCCAGAGCGGCGCGCGCACGCGCGCACGCACGCACGGTGTCGCTGACTGGCGTCACCTTCCGTTGGCGCTCGCCACACGTGCCTGACCTTTTGTCCTCCTGGCACGACGCGGGCCGACGCCGACGCGCCAGAAACAATGACGACGCGTCGCGACAAGAAAAACAACAAGGTATCGAGCGCACTCTGCCTCCCTCGTCTGTCCGTCAAAGGGGGCCGCGCGAGCGACGCTTCCTGCCGCCTGCCTGCGCCCGTACGAGCCTGCGCCCGTCGACGGCGAGCGACAGCTGCCGCTCTCCCGTGCCAATCAGTTACACCTACGAGCGGCGTAATTGCTGAACGCAGCTTCTCCTACTAGCTAGCGGCAGACGTCGTCAGTTCGCGGACGCCACGGCGGTGCAGCCACCGCAGTCGGTCTGCAATCACACACACACACACACACACACACACACACACACACACACACACACACACACACACACACACACACAGACGCACGCACGCACACGCGCACACACACACACAGACGCACGCACGCACACACCCAATGCGAACGGTCGCCAAAACGTCCCCCCTGCTCGGATAATGCGTCAGTCAGACAGTCAGGTGTTTGCTGCTTCGCTACACAACACAGCCCCTGGCAATGGAAGCCGCTGACGATTCGAAAAGCGATTTGCAGCCCCGCCAGCGAAAAGGAAGCGGCTGGGCTGCCGAGAACGGAGTGCCAATGAATGACGCACCAATAGGCACGGAAGGATATCGATCCTACTGGCGAACAAGTGCGCTGTCGCTGACTAATGGAACAGTTGGCCGCGCGTCGCTCAGCCACTCGCCTACAGTTCCCTGCTGGTGGAGCGCGCAACTGACCGATTACTGCGCTCGCGGGTGCGTGCCGCGTCCTGCTGTGCGACTGCGAGACAATGACAGGGTCCCTGTCGTCTAGCCGTGCAGGGGGGGGGGGGGGGGGGCGGTTCGATTTCCCTCGATGAGAAGTGGGTGTACGGGGGAAGGAAGCACACAGTGTGCGAAAGAAGCGACATTGAGGGAACGAGGTGCGGTACCTGTCCGAAGGAGCCCTTGCCGATGACCTTGAGCACCTCGTACCGGTAGCCGACGTGGTCGTGCGCGACCAGCAAGTAGGACCCGTTCTCGTCGTCGTAGCCGCTGTTGTTCGGCCCGCCCGCCACTCCCTGCCGCTTCTTCGCCTGCACGAGGAGGGCGGGCTGCGCCGGCGCGGCAAGGGGCGAAGGAGTGGATGGTGGGGCGCACCTGGGAGCCGACAAAGTAGACCCTGGGATAGCTGAAGATCTCGGTCATCTCGAAGGTCGTGAGTCGGGAGCCGAACATGCGGACGGCGTCCTCGGGCGGCAGGCCGCGGTTGCGCTGCTCTGCCGAGCCTGCCGAGTTGCTGCTGCTGGCGGCCGACTCGAGACTCTCGATGCTCGGCGACGCCGACGACGTCACCAGGCCCGCTCCTGAGGCCGCCTTCGTCAGGCGGTTGCCGCCGCCCCGCGTACCCTTCTCCTCGGTCGACTTCTGCTGCTGCACGGCCGCAGCGGCAGAGGGCACGGCGGCCGACGTCGGGGCGGTCTGGGTCCGGTGGTGCCAGGCCGAGTTGGCCGTGCCCGGGCCGCGGCCGCCGCTCACGAACTGGCCCTGCGCGTCGGCCGTCAGCGGTGGCAGGATCGTCTGAGCGGCCGTCGACATGGTGTTCGCGGCCGCAACGGTCGCGGCAGCCGCGGGTTGGAATGAGCTTTGATCGCTCGATCGGTAGATCAGCGGCGGGCCGGGACTGGGCGAGTTGGTCAAGTCGACGACCATAGGCGTGGGCTGGACCTCCTGCTTGCGCTTGAGGAGAAAGTCGACTGGCTCGGGGAAGCGGGGCTTGCTGCAGAGATCGGTGGTGGGCTTGGGCCGCCGTAGAGGCGCCTCGACGGCCTCGAGCAGCGACAACGTCAGACTCGGCTTAGCAGGCTGCCCGGTCGCTCGAGTCCGACGCGCCTGGTTGGACGCCGGTTGCCTGCCGCACGCCGTCTTGCCCGTCATCGATGCCGCTGCTGCTGCTGTTCGAGACCGGCGCCGAAAACCCCGACCCTCGACGACTGGGTTCGTCGGTGACGGCGCGACTTGGCCGGCCGCAGCTAATCAGCTGCATTGCAGAAGCCTAAAAGAGCGCCACGCGGCTAGCTCGCTCGCGCCAACCGTGTGGGCAGCAAACAAGCGAGCGGTCGAAAGCCACCGACGGTCCTCTAGCCGCCAGTGGACGCGTATTCGCCTAGGCAAGCGGTCATCATTCCAAGAGTCAAGCGAAAAACATACGTCCAAAAGCACACCAACAACTAAAGGAAAATCATAGCCGCTGCGAGACTACAGGTGCAAATGAATCCTAAATTAGAGGCGAAGACCGCGTCGACGGCGATCAATAAAATCCATGAGGGCAGCGCCGACGAGGGAGGGGGGGGGGGGGGGAAGGACGTGTAAGCGGCGGCGGCGGCACCACTCCTCAGTGCAGTGGGCCACCCGAGACTAGCGCTAAAGCAAAAACAGCGGCCCGAGTTGCCATTAGGCGATTGAAGGGAAAGGTCGAGCAGGACACAGAGCGACGGAGCGAGTAGGACAGAGGCGAGAACGTTGCCATGCCGACATCGCTAATAACGCGGCCAGTGGGCAGTAGTCGCGGCAGGAAGAGAGGGAAGAGCTAAGGCAAGCCGTAGGGAGGGAGGGAGGGAGGGAGGGGCAGACGAGGCGGCTGACTAGAACGAGTCGTCCAGTCGGGTGTGTCGTCAGCGTCGAGCGTCGAATGTGGGAAAACGGCGCCGACTGGGTCGACGGACAGCGCGAGGCGGCGGCGACGAAAGCGCGTACGACGCCTGCCCGGCCGGACGGCGGCCGGCTGACGCGCGCGAGCGAGCGGCGCGCGCGCCAGCGAGTGCGCGCGGATCTATCCATCTATCCGTGGGGGTGGGGCTGGCTGCTGCCTGCAGCTGCCCGCATCCCGTCCTCCTCTTCCTGTCGACCGACGCGTCGCCGTCTCGCCGACAGTACGTCGAGAACGCCGACTGGCCCACCGCAAGCAGGCAATTATATCTCCGAGAGGGGGGGGGGGAAGGAGGAAGGCCGGTCGGCCCTCTCTCTCTCGATGTCGTAGTGGGGCGCCCTCGTCGATAGTGGCCGTCGCTCGTCGCCGACTGGGGCGGCGGCGACAACCGCCAGCGGTCGTTCTCGCTCTGCCGACATACGCGCGCGCTGTCTCCCTCCACTACCCACTCTCACCTCCCTCCCCGCCAATCTCAGCCGCGACTCGGCGCCCAGCTGACTCGCCGCCCCGCAGCCCTCCGCACAGCAGCAGCCAGCAGCCAGCCGGCGGCGTCGTCGTCAGGGATGGACGACGGGCTAATCCATTAGTCTCTCCGAAGAGACGCGAGCGCGCACATGCACCACCGCGCACGCACGCGCGGCTCCAGACACTGACGACGACGACAAACACCTTCAGTTGACTTTCTCAGATCCCATGACTACCGCTGAGACAAAACAGCGCAGCAACTCAACTCCGTCACTGCTCCGCGTAACGAGGATGAAGGATCCCAAACATAGAGTGACCGCAAGGTTGCAATCTGTCAAAATGCCTTGAAGAAATACTCAAAGAAAAAGAGCAATTTAGACCTAGGTACTCATAGGTGGGCTCAGGGGGGGGGGGTCTAGGGTGGGTTCACCCTCCCCCTGGCTATAGCCATCCCGCTTTTTTGCGGGAGAGAGGCCCCCCCCTGGCCATCGCCATCAGATGACTTGCGGGAAACCCTCTCTCAATATTAAAAAAATGGGTAAAGATGCGTGTTTTTGTTTCATTTTTAGCGTAGTGTGACCCAAAAACGCTTTAAAAGTGCTATTTAGGCGTTGTTTGTGACACATTTTGGACCAAAAAGCACCGATTTACGCGCTATTTTGGTGCGAAATCTTCTACTTCGACCACCCCTCCTCCAAAATTTCCGATCCCGGCGGGATGGCGGGGAACCCCCCCCCATCGAAACCACCTGATACGCCCCCACCCGTGGCTTGGACCAATCTACACACCTATGCTAGGTACCCAATTTGTTTACCAGCATCCTGCAATTCTGACATAGCCTTCGTTATAAACACACCTTGCTACGTGAATGAGATCTGTATGAGTTGCCGCATTTCAAGGACCTGGACCCGTAACAGATTTGATGCGGGAGAGACGAGA
Source organism: Paralinhomoeus sp. GSCO2_6 (assembly GCA_030248085.1). Taxonomy (NCBI): domain Eukaryota; kingdom Metazoa; phylum Nematoda; class Chromadorea; order Monhysterida; family Linhomoeidae; genus Paralinhomoeus; species Paralinhomoeus sp. GSCO2_6. The sequence goes on from JASAMY010001990.1 coordinate 15,383, forward strand.
CGTGAGCGCGGTGGCGAAGCAGGAGACAGAAGGGAGCAGAAAGAGAAGAGGACGCGCATGTTCAGAAGGAAGAGAAAGGAGGAAGAAGGCGCAATGAAGCGAGCGAGTGCGCTAGCTAGCAGCGCCATCCGCTAATAATGGCGTCGCGAACGAGGGCCAGGGCAATTTAGTTGGAGGAATTCCATGGGCAAGTAGCGCTCGTCGGCCGCCGCCGCCGCTCATCATCGAGCGGCACCGAATGAAAAGGCCGTCGAGTTGCCCAGTCGACATGATGATGGCGTGTGCAGTGCAGACGCGGCGACGCGCGTCGGCCCAGCCATGTCCGTGTCTGAGCGGCGCTCCTCAAGAACTAAGGAGCGAGCTGCGAGCCAGCACAACCATCGAACCACTGTCGGGACGCACAGACCGGCCGGACATATCCGCTCCTCTCGGCAAAGGAGAACGCCTCCTCCTCCCTCGCTGACGACGGATCTCCTCGCCGACACGTCTCTAAGTCGCCGACGGTCGGCTCGCGGCATGGCAGTCGGCTTTGCTCCGGCTCGCCTCGCTGCTGGCAGCTACCTCACTCAGAGCAAGTAACGAAGTTTTCCGTTCGTCGAGTCGGCGACGGCGCTAGTTTGAACGTTGTGCCGCGACGGACGAGGAGGAGGAAGAGGAGGGTCGGTGCGGCTTCCGACGTCAAGAACGCACGTCAGCGGCGGCGCCGGTGCACCATTCGGACCGCGCGAACGAGCCGAGCCGCCGCCCCACGCCACAGGGGTCGCCGCGGGCGTCGCACGCACAAACTAGTCGCCATGCTATGATGATGGAGGCGAATGAACGACTAAACTATAGACCGGGTCCAAGAAGAGAGGGGCCGAGAACGTACCAACGCGTTCTCACAATAAACGTGGAAGTGGTGGCCGGCCGACAATCGCCAACATCAGCGCCAGGAGCAGGAAGGAAGAGAACCGCTGGATGGGGCGAATGCCATCAGCGTGGGTTGTTTGTACGCAAAAATTGACGAGTCGTACGAATCACATATACCTATGAGAGTGGTCACCTGCTCTCAGCATAAACATCGCGACGACGGCAGCACGGCCAAGCACGGCACCAAATGTTCTAAACCTTCTCTCGTTATTCCGTATGGGTAGTCAGTCGCTCGCCTTCTCAAACAGCGCGCGCGCCCTACGGCGTTCACTGACGCCAATGTTGGAGCCCCACGCTCAGCGCTACTATTTTGAGCAACGGACGTTGCGCACAGACGGTTTCAGTCGTTACAAAACCCCAAGGTACTAATAATGACAGTCAACATTACTTCTAGCTAGGGCCTGCAAAGCGGAAGCTTTTGTTTGTGATCCGTATTCCGTGAGACAGGGCGTACAGTGGCTGAGCTTGAAAGAATAAAATCTTTTTTAAGGTACGGTAACCATGTGAATATTATGCAAATTTTACATATTGTATCTGCGAGAACATTGACTCTGTAACGTACTTAGTATTATCGTACTATTCATTTATACATATATTGTACCAGCGAGAACATTGACTCTGTAATGTACTTAGTATTATCGTACTATTCATTTATACAATCCCTATTCATCTATACATTTTACTGCAAAAATTTTTGCCGTCGTCTGGTAGCATACCCCTTACCGGCACAATTAGTTGTTACTCGTAGATGTACAGTGTGGGCCACCGATTATGGACGCTCTTTGTTTTGCCGCCACAATTGCTACAGTGTTTCGATCGAGCTGAAACTTAGAATACCGTATTGAAAATGCCTAAAGTTAGATGTGTACCAAACGAAATTGCATTTACAAGATCAATTTTTATTTCTCTTTAAACAGATCACTGATTTTCGAAGTGACCGCCGGTGGCCACTTCGCACTTTTCGCAACGCGCCACGACGGATCTGTATTGGATGCGCGTACCTAGCATGTTAGTAGTGCGCGACTACTCTCTTGCGCGACTGCGAGAGAGTCATTCATTGGTTTCGTCTATTACGAAAGCACAAACTGGTTTGTAAAACTGTTCTCTCGCGCAACAAAAATGGCCGCGACAACGGCGTCCAAGTCGAAGGCGCCGGAGCAGGATCTCGACCCGACGCAGCCTTCGCAAACGATCACTCCGGAGACGACGCAGCGCTGCGTCGAGTTCACGCCCGTGCGTGGCGTGCTGCTGACACTGCGAAACACCTGTGCTCGCCGCGCGCCTCCCAGCCTGCACCGCTGCAGAGCACGAAGGTGGAAGACGGCACGGGCCAGCCGATGGTGCCGCTGCGCTTCGCCAACAACCCCGAGCTCGCCGCCGGCCAAACGTCGACGCGTCTCGACACCGCCACGGACAACGCCTCAAAGTCGGACGACAACACGGAGAAAGAGAGCGAAGCTGTCGAAGAAAACGCCGGTGCTGCACTGCCCTGCGCTCTTTCTTCACTAATGAAAGCCATTCCCGCGTCTAGGCTGTCACTTCGAGCCGAACTACCGACTCCTCCTGCCTGCCGAGTACCAAGAAAAGCACATCCACTCGAAAAGAGACGCCGACCAGCTGTCGGGCAGACTGAAGGAGCTGATCGACGTCAACTACGGCCATTTAGCCGACGAGATCGGCAGCGTCGTGGAGTACGGACCGTGCGCCTGTGCCAAGCACAATGACCGGTGCGCGGCAGGACGAGCGCGCCATGCCTGCAACACGACGAAATCGGTCGTCGCCTAGCTGGTGTCCTGAGAGCAAACTGGGCTATGAGCAGCGAACGCCTTGCGTTCTCCTCGCCGTCAACCGCGTCCACAAGTTTGAGCCGAAGGTCGAGAACACGACGCTGAGCGACGAGCAGAAAGCCGCTCTCGACGGCTACATCGCCAAGTTCGACCTGGACGCCCACGATTGTCAAGCGAATCGCCTGTTCTTCAAGTGCGAACCGGACGTCAAGGTCGGTCGGCGAACAACGCAGTCACCATAGCGTCGTCATCGTCGACGACAACGAGCACTCTAGGACAAGGAGAACCGGCAGGACGCTTACAAGGGAGTCAACGCCACGATCTATCCGAAGCATGGCATCTCGACTTGCGCCTTTCCATACAGCGTCGACGAGCAGTGTCGCTTCCACTCTGCCAGCAGCGGCTGCAGAACAGGTGCATCTCTCTTCTTCATTGTCTGCAGTGCTGAGCAGGAGGGATGTGGTCTCCTGCAGGCAAGTACTACGACGAATGCCGCGAAGAGCCGGACCGCAAGTGCTATGGACTGCCCCCTTTCGCCATGGTACACTTCCAGGGCCTCGACAAGTCCGGCCTGACGGACGACGACGACCCGGTTGGCTTCGCGCCCTTTTCTTCCGCTATTCAAACTCCAGCGCCGCAACGCCCACGCACTTGCAGTTGATCTTCTACTGCCAGTCGCTTATCGACCGCGGCGACATCGAGCCAGACAAGAAGAACGGCCACTTGGTCAGAATCAAGCTGATGTGATTCCATCTGACACGACCACTCGCGCGTCTAGCAGACACGTTGTCGACTTGGCGTCGTAGGCTCCAACTAGGACATGAAACAAATACAAACTGAACCACTGAAAAACCTACTCTACTAGTCCCTCAACAAATGTTATTTGCAATGAAGTTTGTGTTCTTCTCCTTGGAAGCATCACTTTGCTCCAGCGCCCACAAACGACTCGATCGATGGATGGAATACAACCGCGTGATTATGCAAATATACAAATTCAAATCCGTGATTTGCATTGTAGTATAAATTCAAATCCAAATTCAGCGATGTACCGTACCATTTGTCATGCAAATTTTCAAACACTCCTGTCGGTTGACCGTTTTTTTGGGCAAATCTAACCGTGCGGGGCATTACGGTAGGAGGGGCACATTTGGGAGGGGCAGCCAATTTCATATCTACTTAGGGGAGGCTGAGGCTCAAGTTTAGGCTTTTGCTTAGGCTTTAGGCTTAGGCTTTTGCTTAGGCTTAGGCTTAGGCTAAGACGAGATCAGGCTTAGCTTGCCCCCCCCCCCAAAAATCTGCCCCTCCTACCGTAATGTCCCTCACGGTTAGATTTTCCCGTTTTTGTGTGTTGCTGTGGGTTGGTTGGGTTATTTGTTCGATTGCTGAAGGATGTCGGTTGGCGGAGGCGATTTGAATGTGGAGTGGACACCGCGAGAGTCGCAGACTGCTGCTGCTGACGGCGGGGCTGCGTCGGTTGAGAGTCCGCCGACGACAGGAGGGCCGATTGTCGTCGACGACCGCTACGAGCTCGTCAGCTTCCTCGGCTCCGGCTCCTTTGGCCGCATCTACCAGGCTCGCATGATCCGCAAGCCGAACGAGGCAAGACTGCCCAGGGGCGGATCTAGGAATTTTCGGCTAGGGGGGCGAACGAACCTATCCCGTAGAACCGGCCACAATTAGACCTATGTAGCAGCGCCGGCGTACATTTCGGGAACCAGATCGTGAAGAGGGTGAAAAAAAACAGCCAAAATTTTACAATCATTTTATTGGTATTTTCTGTGTTGCACGCACACAAATGGCGCCGCAGGCAAAATTTGCAACTTTTGGTATCACGTGCGTTCTGAAAATCATACAAATTTTGTTGCGCTTTCCACAAAATTAAATGCGCAGCAGGCGAAAATTTTTCTAATTCGATATCTCTCAAGGCCTTCTTCATTAAAATTGACTGTAATGAGTGATTGTAATTAGCCAAAGTTAATTAGCCAAAACAGGCAGTCTGACTGCCTGTTTTCCGTATGCAGACGTCGTGGCGTTGCAAAATAAAATAAAACCGCGTTGATAGGAAGTCGCGATCAAGTTTGAGTCGCTACACGCCGACTACCCTCGTCTCCAGCACGAGCGCCGCGTCTACAACATGCTGAGAAACGGCTTTGGCGTTCCAGACACTGTGTGGGTTCGGTGATGTTCGCGATCAGCTTGTTGACATGGCCGAGTTCAGTTGGTTCGGTCAAGCGGGTCAGTACTATGCGCTGGTGCTGGAGCTGCTGGGGCCCTCGCTCGAGGACCTCTTCAACCACTGCACGCGCCGATTCAGTCTCAAGACGGTCCTCATGCTCGCTGATCAGGTGGCCTGTCGCGCCCTCATTCCCATGCAGTTCTCGGCGCCAACATCTTTCTGCTGCTGTGTGCTGCTGACAGATGCTGTGCACGCTCGAGTTCGTCCACTCGAAGTACATACTCCACCGCGACCTCAAGCCCGAGAACTTCCTTATGGGCGTCGGCAGGCGGCGCCACAAGGCGCGTCCTTGTCTCTGTTTCGCTTGTCCGTTCCACGCGCTGGTTCGCCTATCTGGTACTCCAGCTCTACCTGATCGATTACGGCCTGGCGAAACTGTACCGCGACCCGCTGACGGGCGAGCACCTGCCGTACAGGGACGACAAGGCGAGCGTGGGCACGGCCAGATACGCCTCCGTCAACAACCACCTGCGCTACGAGCAGGGGTGCGTGCGTGCGCCTCTTCTCCGCTGCTAATCGGCTGCAGGGTAGGTCGCGTGATGGCGTCGTGTTGCAGACAGCGCGACGACCTGGAGTCTCTCGCGTACGTGCTCATCTACCTCGCTCGCGGCTCCCTCCCTTGGCAGCGGATCAAGGTGCGTCTGCTCTCTTACTCTCCCTTGGCTTTACCGCAGCCCTAGTCTTTGTCGAGTCGAATGCATTGCAGGGAAGGGACAGAGTCGAGAAGTACGAGAAGATACGTGAGCGCAAGATCTTGATTTTGCCCAAGGTCTTGTGTGAGGTACCGTCGCGTCGGTCGTCGCTCGCGGGCTGCTGCTAGCGGTAGGCGGAGTGGGGGAGGGGTTGTTGAGGGTCTGACTCCGGAGCTGGAGTACCTGCTGCAGTACGCGAGGGGACTGGAGTTCCAGCAGGAGCCCCACTACGCGCGGCTCCGCGGCCTCGTCCGCCGTCGACTCGCCGCCAATCGCCACGAGGTCCGCTCCGCTCCACTCGCTCCCCTCCCTCGCCCACGGCCCTTTACTTCGACCTTGCAGTTCGACTACCAGTACGACTGGTGCAAGACCAAGGACAGCCCAGCTCAAACGAAGGAATAATTACCCTTGTCTAAAATGGAGGGACCATGGGCCCCACAGTGCCGTTCGGCTGCTCATTGCCTGAGTGACCCTGCCAATGAAGCAGATCGCTTCTTCGTAGCGATAGAATTTGTCACGTTGTACGTGGTTGTTCGGCGCACTTTCAGCGCCGATTTATGTAGGTCGGCTGAAGGTGTAGTTGAATGTGTGTCCACTGACCATTGCCGGAAATGCGATCGACGCACATAACGTAATGAGCAGGCAGCAGGAAAAGTGCAAAAAAAGCTGCGCATGCTTTGTATGGTGGGCGTAGCTCTCTCCCACTTCTGGGTCCACTAGTTTTATGACAATATGACACTAAAAATCACTGAAATACACCAACATTTACTCACTTTTATCGTTTTAGACAGGGTGAAAATCCCTTGGAAAAATTCTGGGGGGGGGGTGGGGTGTATTGAGAAGTAGTGGGGCGGGTAACCCCAACCCCTCGCAGTTACAGGTATGTTTCCCGGAACTTTTTTCAACTCAAAAACTTCGCAACCGCAAACGGTTGGAAAAGTGACGTGCGTTGTACGCCGTACGTTGACCCTAGCAAAACTGAAGTAGCAATTCTGGTCATTGAAGTGGCGTTATTTGGTGGCGTTGCGTAAACGAGGGAATCGGAAAATTGGTAGTACTGTCAACGGAAAATAGAAAAGAGTGACGTTAGAACGCGTATGTATGTCGTGCACTTCATTAGCCCGATAGGAAACTCAATGATTGGGCGAAGATGCCTCGTTTGGGCGCTGCTCTTCAGCGCCTCGTAGCCGAGGAGCCGACCGACTTGGCTTTGGGCGCCGGCCAGTTCGTGCGTATTCTCAAGGACGCCAATGACGACTGGTGGCTGCATGGGCGCGCGTGTGTTGTGCTCTCTGCCTGTACGCGCTCCCTCGCGCACCTTTAGGTACTTCTGCGAGACGCTGGACGGCAAGCGAGCGCGCGGCGTCTGTCCCAAGATGGCGGTGGTGGAGGTGCGGCCGCCGCCCTCCAACCACGGTCTTGGGCAAGCAGCTCGTCTCTTGGGGGCCGTCGCCGACTTCCACTCGAGCGAACCTGGAGATCTCAGCTTCCCCAGAGGTGCGTGTCGGACAACACCTTAGCCTGGAAAGGCACACTGCTGGCTGGATTCAGGCAGCGTAATTCTGTCGAGTGGAGCTGTGGATGAGAACTGGAGTAGAGGCCGCCTGCTGAATCCCTTGACCGGACAAATCGCGTCGAAAGAAGGAATATTTCCCGTTTCATTCGTCACGGATCTGACCGACGAGTTGTCTTCTCCTCAATCGCATCACAATGGTCTAGCGGTCGGTCGGATTGGATTGGATTGGATTGGTTGAGCGAAGAAGCGTGATCAAGAACTCACTCTTGTACTCCTGATTCAGCATGCTGGATCTGAAGCGGTTGTCCAACGACATGCTACAGCTGCCAAAGTGGATGTGGACACTCCCAACTCTTCGTTGGACAGTGCAAAACGAAATCGCTGCGTGGCCAAATTCGACTTTTGCGCCGAGTATCCAAACGAGCTGTCACTAGCGCGCGGCAAGGAATACGTCGTGCTGTCGTCAGCCGACAAGGACTGGCTGGAGGGCGAGGACGAGCGCAGCGGCGTCCGCGGCCTCTTTCCCCGCTCCTTTGTCGTCCTGTCGGACGCGCTCGTCGACGAGCAGCCTTCGTCGCCGCCAGTCGTCTTCCGACGCCGCGCTGCCGACGAAGACAGTGGGCGCCGAAGCGCGCCTGACGACAGTGGGCGACGACTCGTGGTGCTGCGCTTCGACTTTCCCGGAGGCGAGAGTGGGGACCTCGCGGCGAGGAAGGGCGAAACGCTGCTCGTCGAGCGCGCCGTCGACGAGCACTGGCTACGCGCGCGCCGCCTCTCCTCGTCCCACGGGCCCGCGACCGAACAGTCGGGTCTCGTTCCCAAGTCGGCCACTCCCTCCCTCCCTCCCTCCCTCTCTTGCTTGTCGGGCCCAAAAGCGCACCTTGTGCCTAGATCGTTCGTCTCCGATCTGACGGCTGACGACGACAACGGCGCTCCGGATCAGTTCGCTCTGTCGATCGCTTCGACTTTCAGCCACACTTCGACAAGCACTGACCTTCTCAGTCCCACTAGTCAGCTGGTTCGTCGATGAGTCTGTAGTTCGCTTCGCGCGCGCTTTGCTCCGCAATCCATTTTCAGACTGTTCCGGAGTCGCCGGTGTGCGTCGCCGCCCTTGCCGAGGGCCACAAATTCGCCGATATTGCCAAGGAAGTGATCTCCAGCGAGAGGCGCTATCTGCATGACATGGAGATCTTCTACCGCGTTTTCCAAGTCGAGTCCTTTCCGCTAGACGGAGCTTTGCTGGCCGCACTTTACCCCGAAATGATCGGCCTGAGCAGGAGTTTGCTGCGCGCCTTGGAAGAACAAAGCGGTCAGCCGATTCAATTTGTGTTTCTTGGCGGTCAGTCGACGTCAAGTTCTTTTGTTTGCTTGCTTTAGGTCTCACGAAACCCGACATTGGCTCTTGTTTTCTACGCCTTCGACAGGAGTTCTGGCGAGCCTACGAGTCCTACGCGGAAACCTTTGCACAGGCCGCTCTGAGTTTGGCCAAAGTATCGCTGTCCGTCTGGTGTGCGTGCGTGCGTGCGTGTTGTCGACTGTCGGCATTGTTGCTTTCAGTGCGAGGAGGACACGCGATCGAAAGCGGCGGCCGTCCAAGTCGTGGAACGACTGAAGGCGGCCGGCTGTCATTCGTGTCTCGACCTCGGCTCCGCCGTCAGTCTTCCTCTGCAACGGATCCTCAGATATCCGCTTTTTCTCGGCGAACTGCACAAGGTAGAGCGCATGTCGCTCTCTCTGCTCGTATTCGCAGTAGCTGGCGCTACAACACGCCTTGTTCTCAGCGTCTTGATGATGGAAGCGCGCCGGAGGCTGTCCGTCTGGACGAGGCGGTGAAGATGACGCGTCAGCTGGCGCACGCCATGAACGAGTCGAAACGACGCAAGGACCTCAGTAGGGCGCGCGCGCGCTCTTGGCGCGCTTTCTGTGGACGACCGACGGATGCGGCCTGCGTTCAGTCGCCAAGTACAAGGAGGACCGTTCGCTGGCCGAGCGCCTGTCACGACTGAGTCTGCACACGCTGCGCAAGAAGCGCGACCGCTTCAGCATGCGACTCTCGACGAGCATGGGCCTCAAGCAGATTGTGAGTCGCCAACTCCCACTGGGGAGTAGTGCAGTTACCGCGTCGTACAGTATTACGTACATTCCACTACAAGATATTCTCGTGGAGATTCCTTTTTTATTGGTCCGCTCGCTGCAGGCGCAGGACGAGTCGTTCGAGCGGCTCGAGGCGGAGTCGCACGAGGTGGAGAAGACGGCGAGGAGGGCGGTGGAGGAGCTGAAGGCCTACTGCCACCGACTGCACCAGTACGCCTCCCAGCAGCAGAGGCTCGCCGACCTCTGGAGCAAGGCCCTCGCTCTCGTGAGCCTCGGAGAACGCCGTGTGTGACCTGCGCGCGTATCCGCTCCTGAGCCCTGCAGGCGTGCGAGGGGCCGCGCTTTCGCAACGTGGCACGTCTGCACGCCTCGCTCTGGACAAGAGTCGTCGAGGCCCTGTTGCCCGACTTCTTCGAGCGCGTCAAGGAAGAGTGCGTGAGAATTGTCGGCACCTCTTTGTTTGTTTGTTTGTTTGTGTGTGGGTCGCTTCTATGATCGCGAGGGCCTCTCTCTGGTCACAATCGACCGCTGCTAGTGAGAGATGAGACCCAGTCAGCCCGATCCTGGAGGGCTGGCTCCCATGACGGGCCGGAATTGTCACTGCCGCCGGGTTGGTTCCGCTGGCCGGCAGCTCAAGGGACGCCCAGGACATACAGCTCCCAGAGGAGACCAACCTGCTGTCCAGACGGCTCCGACCATGTCCCAGCACACAAATGACGTCATTCGGTCTGAGGCATGCATAGTGGCCACGAGGGCCGCCACAGACACAGAAGAAGAACGCCACATATGTTCTACGGCAAGGATGACCAGAGAAAAATCCACTGAAAGGGATAGTTCTCAATAGTGGATCCCTCGAGAATTGAACCCAGGACCTTGCGATCATGAGTCCCAGTCTCTACCACTAGGCCACCGTGCCGACGCACCTCTTTGTTGACTCGACGATTGTCTTCGCCGCCATGAACAGAGTTCGACAGCCACTGGAGTCGTTGCTCAAACTCTTCCAAGGACCCGAGAACCTCATACGGAAGCGCTTCGACAAGCTCATCGACTACGAGTCGGCCGCGCGACGCACCAAACCCGCGGATCCAGTGAAACTGCAGCTGGTAGAGCAGCAACCGTGCGGCTGGGTTGCGTCGTGGCCGTCGACTTGGTCTCCATGTGCAGGCGGAGGAGCAGGAGCGGCTGAAGCGGCAGGTCTACGAGGCGCTGAACGAGCAGCTGCTGTCCGAGCTGCCGCAGCTGACGGCCAAGGCGCGCTCCCTTCTCGGCCTCTTGCTCGGCCGACTCGGCCACCTCCGGAGTCGGCTCGCCCAGCAGCTCAGAGACGAGTTCAGACGACTCGACGACAGCGTACGCTCGCTCCTTCACGCCAGATGTCGGCAAATCTGTGTTTATCGCTCCGCAAACGGCGCAGCTCGTCGACACGACCGGTGGAAGCACGGCCGTGCTGGCGCGATTCGACGCCAAGCTCCAGTCCGAGCTGCGCACCTCCAGGCAGTTCTTGCTCGACGTCGTCGCGCAGAAGCCGTTCCTGCCTTCGAAAAAGCCCGTCGACAGCAGCGGTCTCGGTGGAAAGAGCCGCTTGGTGAGAGTGTTTCGCTCTGCAGAAGCTAAACACTGCGCTTCTTCTTTGCAGGCAGCCTCTGCGTCAGTGACACAATCGGCTGCTCAGCGGGCCAGCGTGCAGTCGCAGTACGACCGATCGAAGCTGTTCTTGGTCGAGGTCGACTTCTACGCTCGACGCGACGAGGCCTGCCCGCTCGCCTTGTCCGTACGTAAGGGCGATGTCGTTGGTCTCATCATCGCCAAGGACCCCATGGGCGACGACCGCCAGTGGTCGGTTGGAGCGAAGTCTCGATTGAAATTTTGAATCACCGCCTTCTGCCGATCCCGCTGCATTTCAGGTACGTGGACAGCGGTGTGGGACGCGGTTTCCTTCCCGCCTCCATTTTGCGCCCCATCGAGAATGGCGCCGAGGACGACGCCTCGACGCTGCAGCTTCTCTCCTCGACCGACAGCCCCGCTGTGCCGACGAAAGTCGACGTCGTCTCGCCGTTTACAGCCCCGTCTGTCGACCCTCTTCTTACGGGTCGACAGCACCCTTCGCCGCCGCTCGTCAGACTGGCCCGCCACAGAAAGAGTCACCTCGATGATCTGCTCCAGTTGAATGTCGACAATTTGACTGCTGGTTGGTTTTCATACGGCTTCACCGTCCCGTGCAGAAACGTTATCCCGCATTATTTTAGTTGAAACGAAGTCAGCCCCTGCGCGACCCTCATTGCCTAGTGCTAAACAGAAAAGCGCGACCGAAGAGGACCCATTCAAGGAGCTGTGGCTCGTGGCGAGACAGCAGCCGATGCCCAATTCTAGTCGACGGAAAGAGCGCTCGCAGCTGTTGGGCTCTGCTGCCGCGTCGGCCGCGCTCGACAGTCGACCTGTGCGTCCGGCGCCGCCGCCTCCGCCGTCGGCGTCGTCGCCAAGGGTGGACGGAGGTGGAGAGGATGATACGGAGGACGAGGAAGACTCGGAGTGGGCGCTGGCCGAGTTCGAGTTCTCGACGAGCGAGTGGAACGAGGCGTCGGTGGAGGAGGGCGAGGTGGTGCGCGTCCGGAGGGAGCGCGACGAGGGCGGCAACGCCGACTGGTGGCTCGTGGAAAGGAGGTCTGGCGAGAGGGGTTACGTCCCAGCCGCCTTCCTGCGCCGACTCCCCCCGCCCCACGACGACGACGACGCCGACAGCGCGCATCCCCCGCGTCCCACGCAGACGCAGCACTAACGCAACACCTAGCTAGAGCTACGCAGGTCGGGCGAGTGACTACGCAATTCTTCTAAACCGCATTATTTGCCTGCCTGACGACATTGACCGTTTCTTCGAGATCTGTGATACGGTATTATTATTGAGCACTGTGTACGTGCAGCGAGCGACTTAGAATCGGACGACTAATCCGGACTGCAATGCTTTTCAGTTCCGATTCAAATCGCAATGTTGTCATTTCGGTCCGTTTGTTCAGTTCTACCTATGTGCTTCTTCTTCTTCCGCTCTACTCTGGATAGGACCCTCACAGAGGGGTCACACTGCCGTGGGGATATGCGTGTCCATTTAACAAAAGGTTACTGTAGTAGCTGTTTGCCAAACATGCACGACCAACACAATACAACACAGTACACCATTCTTGTATGTGTTGGTAAGCACGCCTAATCAAACGGCGAACGCACTCTAATTGCAAATCAGTCAGAGCTGCAACTCAGTCCGTTTCGGGCTTGTCTCTAGGACTAACTTGCTTCACTTCACTATTTCTGTTTTTTTATTCAAGTCTCAGTGCTTCTACGCTAGCAGCTGTTCTTGTCAGCTATAGTATGTTGGGAGTGCGTGGGAGTGGGACAACGCTAAGTGGACCCGTCGAGGCGAATGGAATCGGGGATTGTGTTTGTTGGGCCGCTGTGCTACTTTCGCCCACGTTTTTCAGGCCGATCACACGAATTAAGTGCAACAGTCTCGAATGTCGAGCGGAAGTCTTCCTATTGTAGATGTTTTTACTTTTTTCTATCGTAGCTTTTGAGTAGAAGGTGTTATATCGGTGAATGCTGGTGTGTGAAGACTCTGTGACTGTGAACGATCGCTCTCTGCGTTCTATTGCTTCTTTACTTAATTCCTTCATCCCGAAGCATTGTAACCTCCTAGGCAAAACGAATGATATCCAGGAGGAACGTTAACTTGACTGTACTATTGGCTTGAGGAGTTCTCTACCGTTTTGTGCAAAGCGGGCGTTTTGCCAGCGCCACACAACGGTTACGTAATCCGAAATCAGATGGAACGAAGCGTAAACTACGTAAAAGCGTACAATCAGTTGCCCGACACCGGCCTCTGCCTTCTCAAGAAGGCGACAAGGCACGTGGTCCCTTTAGGCGCGGTGCCCCCGCTTCCAATTAGGCGCTACGCCTCATGTGTCTCGGTCAGCAACTCAAAAACGATTGCGTGCACGCTCCCGTGGTCGGCTGGCGACAGTTGTGGTTTCGAGTTCGAGGAGCGTAATCAGGGTTCCATTTCAACGGGGTGTGTCCGAAAGGCTCGCGAGCATCCCCTGCGGGCAAACTGTCGAGAAATTTTGCGATTTTGTCGATGTCGCAATTACTTATGCATGCGCTGTAACTTCCGTAACAAGCCGCCGCTTCCATTTGCTTTTCTTTTATTTTTCCTTTGTAATAAAAAAATGAGTGAAACTAACACCGGTGTATTGTTGCCTTGTGTAATAAAGAGTGAAACCTTTGTATCCCCGAGCTTGGCTCGGGGTCGTTTGTGCTGAGCGTTTGTCGTGAGCGAGCAGGAAGGAAGGAAGGATGGACTCGGCTAATTGCTTACGACCGAGCGCATAATCACCGAGTGCGAAAGACGCAGGCCGCTGTTCCCTCTCCCATGGGCTCTTCTTGCTAGCCGCTCCGCTCTGCTCCGCGTTCCCTGCTCCCACCAGATTGCTCCGAACGTTTCAGCGGAGGCAACTGCAGATCGCATTCTTTCCCAAACACTACGTACACTCGGATCGGCCACTCGCAGGCCTCAACTTGTTTCGCTTGGCAATACGACAACACCCTAGCAGTTGAGCTAGTGTTCCGCTCTTCGACACTCCGACCCGACTCCATTGAGCAAGCCGGTTTTGCCCAAGTGTGTATATACGTACTTATATATCCATTCCGTAACTCAGAAGAATCGGCACTTATTGAATTCGCGCTGGCATACAAGTGGCGCGTTGTTTGTTTATACAGATCGCGGGGCGTTCTGCCACGCTTTGAGTTTTCCTGAAGAGCGGAGGAATGCTGGACTGCTGCCAGGAAGCAAGAAACGCAGTAGTTCAACACTCGCGAGTCTTTTGAGATGAAATGCAATGACGGTGAAGCTCAGCTCAGATTTCCCTGCAAGAGACCTCATTTTCTTTACAACTGAGGACCTGAGAAGCCTAATTGATGTAGGCCAGAGCTAGCGTTCGCAATGGACGACTGGAGGAACAGTTAGCGGGACGCCGACGGCAATCCGAGACCGTCCACCTTGCTCCCTTTAGAAATGCTTATTCTAGTCGGGTCGGACCCCGGCCCCAACTAAACGTTCGTTATCTTTCTCTCTCGCGTCCTCTTTCCTCTGGCAATTGTCACTACCCCCCCCCCCTCTATTTCTGCGGCTTTCCACTCGCCAGTCCCTCTCTGCTATGCAGACCAGGGAATCGGTCTCGCAAGCGAAAGACCTTCCATTCTGGGAGACAGAAAACCTCTAGGATGTTGAAGGGAGTTGCTGACGCCAAGTGAATGCGAAGTAGCGCGTGACGACACACTAATTAGGCTCGCTTTATCCCTAGGGCCGCAGCACAGGCGACAGCCAATTAATTGAACGCTTGTCGTCTCTTGTGTCCTACTCGTGACGCGCAAGCTCGAGCCATGGACTGTGCTGCCAAGGTGATTGCCACACATTCTGCGGTGGTGATGGTGGGGGTCTCTTGGCTGCAGCTTCTCCCTTGAGAATGAATAGGTACTGTTGCAGGCAACTGTCACAATTTCTGGCACTGGCCAATGGGTGCGGCGGTCGTCGCGTGCTCGCGGTCAATGGCCATGTCTAATTGATGCGTGTCGTTGCTGGGACGCGCGCTTTCCGCTTTGTCGACAAAGCGTCCTCATCATCCCCTCGCAAGTCTTCTTTGCTACGCTAACTGCAGTGGCTGACCATGTCCGCGGCGAACTACGCCCGTTCATTACTCTGAGAACATTTGCGCAGAAGAGCTGAAGGAAGATCATCTCTTTTAATCCGACCGCTGATGACGTAATCTGTGCGGTCGTGCACTCCATCCGATACGACGTTGCACGTCACGATCATTTGGCACATATGTACGTCTAGAAATAATCACTCCCAAGCCGCATTGTACAATGTACTGTACATGTCCTCCTGCCGCTAGGATCCTGTCTTCTACAATGCGATGTGTGTCTATGCGCTCCCCCGCTGAGGTAACGTGGCGGAATAGCCGACCTGCATGGTTGTGACAGCACGCGGTCCAAACGTAGCCTTTACTGGATCTTTTCCGGGGAATAGAGGCCGCCGCGTGGGCGTGAAATAAGCACATGGACGCCGCACTGGTGTTCTGATCAAAATAGGGCGGCTGCAGCGAGAGCGGCGGCGTGTGAGTTAGAGGACGGCGAGTGGGCGGGCGGGCGGGGGAAGGAATGGCGGCGACGACGACGACGACTGAGGGCGCGCGGGTCAACGACTGCATCAGCGCCGTGGAGCTGAGTCGGCTCAAGGGCGACCTGACCGCCTTCGACGGCGCCCGCGTCCCCATCCTCGCCTACTACGCGCTCGTCGTCTCCGCCGGCGTCGTCTGCAACTCCAGCGTCGTTGTCAAGGTGGCCACGCTCACCTGCCACAGCTTACCACCATTTGCCAGGCACACCGCCTCTGAGTACTAGCCAATAACACTCGTCTTTCTTACTATCTCGAACTGTGCCAGACTAGGTAGGAACATACCATGTACAAGAACCTGTATTGTAGCAACTGAAACAAGTTTAATTTTTGAATGAAGAGTTCTAGGACCAAGTAAGTTACATGCGCATTGTATTTTCAGCACAGACAGTGACGCATTCAGGATTTATTTGGGGGAGGGGGTGAGTAATCCTCGATTTTGAAAGGGGGCCTTGTTACATATTTTTTAGAATAGACAAATTTGCTAGCATTCCTGCACCAACCTTGCGCTACACGTCAACACTTCTCTCGTAACTTTTGTTCAACATTAAGGCTTCCCGTAAGTTAATTATGCTAGCCATGCGCCACAGGCGAAAATTTGGCGCTTGAATGTCGTTTTTATCATTTTTTTTACTTTGAATTGTTGACAGATTGGCACATTTCCACACAGTCAAAGATAAAGTTTGCAGACTCCGACCGATTTCGAAGAGGAAGCCCCCCCCCCCTTCCCCCTCTGGCTACGCCCACTCGTACCGGACTGACACGCTTGGTACGCTCAGCGTATCACCCATTCAATTGACACTATCAACGTGGTGAGTGAGAGGATGAGATAGATGGCTGGGCACTGGCAGGTGTTGCGGCACCGGCACCTGCAGACGGTGAAGAACATGCTGCTGCTGAACCTGATGGTGGCCGACGTGCTGCTGTGCGTGACGAGCGGCGTGGTCTCGCCCCTCTACTCGCTCTACAGGGACTGGTTGTTCGGCAGCGCCCTCTGCAAGCTCATACCCCTCTGCCAGGGCGTCTGCGTCTTCGTCACCAGTCTCAGCCTCACCGCCATCGCCATCGACAAATGCGTACACATACTCGGTACGGCCCCTGAGCGCGCCGCGCTTCCACTCCAGCGAGCGCATTTAAAGCGATCTTCAAGTGCCCTCATTTCGAATGCTCAGCTCCCCGCCCCTCAGTTCGTCGATCCTCGTCCTAAACAACCTTCGTAAAGTAGGATCTTTAGGCTGAGGAATTGGTGCAGATACAATTGGGGAACCTTGAGTCTTGAACTGGGCCCATGGAAGCCTTCATCAAAGTACACACATAGTGTGTGTGTTCATAGAAGGGTACATATGTTGTACTCACATGTACAATAGGTAAATTCTCACAGTACACGCATGAAATGCGTGAGACAAAAAAACTAAGGGCTAGTGCTAAGTAGAAGCGATTGTCTAGATCCAACATGTTCCCCGGCGGGCTTCTCGCTGACGCTGCTGACGATGGCTTGTATCTGGCTGATGTCGGCGTTCGCGAACGCGCCGTACATGCTGGCTCAGCAGTTGAGCAACGAGACATTCTGGGAGGGCTCGCTCTGCGTCCAGATGGAGTACTGCGGCGAGGTGTGGCCCTCGCAGTCGCTGAAGCTCGCCTACGGCCTCGGCTGCTTCTGCCTGCAATTCCTAGTGCCCACGCTCGTCATCGCCTACTGCTACGCGCGCATCATGGCCAAAGTCGCGCATTCCCCGCTCGTCGCCTTGAGTAGCCTGTACCCGTTGCAGGTGCACAAAGACAGCATCGTCGTCAACCGCAACTTCGCCAACACACTCTCGGCGACCCACCGAAAGGCGGCGCTGCAAAGGCGCAAGCGAACCAACTACCTGCTCATCACCATGGTCGTGACCTTCATTTTCTCCTGGCTGCCCCTATCCCTGCTGAACCTACTCATGGACTTCGGTGAGCCATCCCTCAGCCGCCCGCTTTTTGGGCATTGAGTAGTTGTGCATGTTGTCTTGCAGACGTGTCGATGCCTTGGTTGGAGAAGCAGGTGTACTTCGTCATGACACTGAGTCATGCGGTCGCGATCACGACCGTCGTCTGGAATCCCGTGCTCTTCTTCTGGCTGGCCAACAGGCGCTTCTCTCGGGCGTCGGCGAAGTCGAGTCGCGCCCGTCAGCTTCGACTGTCGACGTCGCGCTGCCGTCTGGCCGAGCGCGCCTCCAGGGAGACGCTGCCGCACCGGCGCTGCCACAGCGCCATCCACTTCCACGTGCCCGTCCTCCAGGAACCCGTTCCCCCCACCAACTCGACCAGCCTCTCATGACTTTCCTCTCTATTTCACCACTCGTCTATTTTGTAGGCCGTGCGCCAATGTTGGACAACCAAAAGTGAGGGTGGGGGAACGGTGCCTCTCTCAGCACAGTACAACGCTCGAAGACGAGGAAGCGACCAGCTGCGGCCGGCCGCTCGTCGGTCAGCCCGTTCAGGTGGCCGCCGTGCACGGCGAGTCGGCGGCGGCCGCGTCGGCTGCCGCACCGATCGCCAGACCGGACGCGGCCCCGCCTGCGCTTCTGCAGCGCAACTCCGAGCGCCAGCTACGTTTCTCGCACCGCTTTCGACAGAAGGCGACCTCTAGTTGTGACTACCCACAGCTGGCCGATGAAGGAATGTGTACATTATAGGCGCCGCTACATGCCAATGTTTTTTGTATTATTTACAAGTTGCACAAAAGACGGTCCCACAAACATACTCAAACGCTGCTTTCTCTTCAAGTATCTAATCCAGATCTGTGGACGAGGGATCGCAGTCAGTCTGCTGGGGGTGCAGAGTGCACAGCTGGCGGCGTTAGCTGAGGGAGAAGAAGGGCGTGGTGGTGGCTTCGAGCTCGGCGGCGCGACAGGTCTGGAACTCGACCTGGCTGATCTTGAAGCGGACGCGTCGGAGCCAGGCGTCGAGACGGCGCTGGCGTCCGCACTGGACGCTGTTCTCGCAGGCGTCGAGGCGGAGCAGCAGCTGGCGGCGCGTCGTCGCCGCCGCCTTGCTGCTCGCGTCCGCTCGGCCCACCTCCGCATGGATGGACGTCAGCATCGGCTGCCACATCGGGTAGAGCTGCAAGCGAGCGACCCAGCCCCGTCCCCTCCCGGCCCCTCCCCCCCCCCCCCTCGCGCGACGCCTGCCGCCTGCTGCCGACGCACCTGGCAGAGTATGGAGGACTGGCACTCCTGCAGCGCCTGGACCGTGTTCAGGAAGTGGAGGTTGACGGTGTCGAACAGCTGAACGGACAGCGGTTGCCCTGACGCTGGCACGCCAGCGCGCCACACGACGAAGGGTGTGTGGGGAGCGCCTCGCAACGATGTGAGAATGCAGTGCACCGCTTATTACAGGCCATATAGGAACAGTCGACGTCTGGAATCGTTGGCAGGGCTGCGTTCCGTCTGGGTGGGGCTGAGCATTCCACAATAGTGCATCCAGTCAGCTTAAAACTTCACCAATAAAATGAAAAAAGCAGCAGGTCTGCGCAACAGCTCCGGGAGGACGAACGTGCATCGATTGGGCTTTCGCTCGCACGGTCTCGAAGCGTGGGTTAGGAGGGAGTATAAAAATCAACCAACGCACCACACACGATGGACTGAAGGGCCGACTCAAGCGACACGTATGTACACGTACGTGAACATACACACACACACATATCCGACAGGTGCAACAAAGATACTCAAAAGGTTCTCATGGCGTCACGCAAACCTCGTGGCGACGTTCCTAAAGAAAGTGACAGTCAAGAAAAAACTTCAGCACGCTTTCCTGTTAGTGACGAGCCCCAACAGTACGCATTGTTAAATTAAGAAGAGAAGCGGTCATTCACGATGGGATGTAGAGAGAGGTACAGTAGTTACGTAGGTACATGCGTACATACATTGGCGCAGGTCTTGAATTCGAGTCACAGTTCGTCGGGCGCCACTTACCACTTTGGAGTGTCCGAGTAGCTGTAGGATGGCGGGTGTGACGCGCGCCCAGAAGTCGAGAAGGCTGGCCAGCGCCTGCCTGAAGCGAGGCTTGGCTGGCCGTTGAGGAGAGGAAGCGAAACAGCTGGGCGAGTGGAGTTGCAAGGCAACGCCGACGCACCTGCCGAGCTCGTTGTCGGCGTGGCTCGAGGCGGCCTGCTCGCAGTAGGCGGTCCACAGCTGGCAGAGGTGGAAGACGTGGAACAGCGCCGACATGTGCACCACGGACGTCTGCCACGCGCGTGGTCTCTCCCTCCCCCTCCCATCCACGGTCCCGGCCGGCACTGCGAGCTTCCTCACCTGGTTGTGTTCGGCAAAGCCGGCGAGCACGAACTGTATCTGGTCGGCGATGTGGACGCTGCTCTCGATGGGAATGGGCAGACAGGTGGCGCTGCCGCTGGCCGAGAGGGCGCCTACCAGGATCCAGCTCAGCAGTCGGACGCGGCCCACGCTCTCGACGAACTCGTTGGGGCTGCAATCGTGTGCGTCTCCGCTCTCCGACGCGTCTCGTGTGGGCGCGGGGCGGGTGGGGGTCTACTTGGTTGTGGTGACGGAGGGCGGGGTCATGAGCCAGGGCAGGTGCTTGAGCACGGTCTTGGGCTCGCGAAGGGAGGCGTTCGAGATCTCGACGGCCAGAATGCGCGCCATGGCCGCCTTGAGGTCTCCGCCGATCGTGTCCTCGCTGAAGCCCAGCTGCCGGCCCATCGTCTTGAAGCGGCTCAGCACCTGCAGGTCCGACATGAAGTCCACGAAGTCCGTCAGCACCAGCTTCGCCGCCTCCGCCGCCCCCGAACTCAACTGAACGTCTCCATACATGTACGTATAGCCAAGTTTCCGACAACCCCCTTACTCCTTGCTCGTCTATTGACTCGTCTCCAACGCTCTGTCCTTGGTCTTGCAGGATCAGCTAAACAGCAACTGCGAGCTCATCGCAAGTCCTGATTGCCGCACGCATTGTCGAACGAACAGTTATTACAAAATTTGTGCGGCCCAATGCTCAAATAAAGATCAGAGAGAACACAAACTTTCACCTTGTAGTGTCGACTTACGTTTAGCAGAACGGTGTAGTTGACTTCTGGCAGAGTGCTCTTGAACTTGATCGCCTGCACGAACTCGTTGACGCAGAGCCGCGAGAGCGTCTGCCGATCGCGCTCCTGCAAGCGGCACTCGCTCCTGTTCTGTCGGTTCGGCAGCTATTCCATGTCGGTCCATGTCGGTCTGTGTGTGTGTGTGTGTGTGTGTGTGTGTGTGTGTGTGTGTGTGTGTGTGTGTGTCGGTGTGTGTCGGTGTGTGTCGGTGTGTGTGTGTGTGTCGGTGTGTGTGTCGGTGTGTGTGTCGGTGTGTGTGTCGGTGCTGTAAAAATCTTCAATAAAAAAACAAAAACAACCCACCAAGAAACAACGCTCCTCCCAAACAGCAGCATTAATCAGCCACAACACACAACAAACCCAAACAAAACAAAATAACAACCTAACCACCACAACCACAAAACAAAAACACCCAGTGTCGCAAGTGTGTGTGTCTGTAGTGTGTGTGTAAATATATAACAAAAAAAAAAAAAACAAAAACCTAAAACCAACAACAAAAACCCCAACCACACCCCAAATTGTTCGTGTGTGTGTGTGTGTGTGTGTGTGTGTGTGTGTGTGTGTGTGTGTGTGTGTGTGTGTGTGGGTGTGTGTGTGTGTCGGTGTGTGTCGGTGTGTGTGTGTGTGTGTGTGTGTGTCGGTGTGTGTGTCGGTGTGTGTGTCGGTGTGTGTGTCGGTGTGTGTGTCGGTGTGTGTGTGTGTGTGTGTGTGTGTGTGTGTGTGTGTGTGTGTGTGTGTGTACTTTGTTGAAGGCTCGGTAGCAGGCGCCGCACACGCCCAGGAGGTCGGTCAGTGTCATGGGCGTCGTCTCGAGGCACTTCGACAGCCACTTCGAAATCGTCTCCATCAGAGTTGCAGTGCTCTAAACGTTCTCCACTTAGATGCACCGCTTCCTCTATTTCGCTTCCCCGCCTGTTCAATATTCAAGAGCCAACAGAAAAGTGACTCGCGGTTACCTTGAACGAACAAAAGTTCTGAATCTTCAGCATGTACGTGACGATGTCGACCATACTGTTCGCCGTCGCGCTCCACCTGGCTTCCGGAATGTCCTAGAAGACGCAAGCGGGGTGCGCGTGCGTGCGTGCGCGCGCATGCGCGCACTTCGGCGAGCAGTTTGTTGAGGAATGCGTCGAAGTGCATGATGACGACGGCCCACTCCTTCGAGTTGGTGTCTGCCGACAGGAAGCGCGTGTAGAGGGCAACGTTGTGCAGTAGGC
Organism: Paralinhomoeus sp. GSCO2_6; assembly: GCA_030248085.1. Lineage (NCBI taxonomy): Eukaryota > Metazoa > Nematoda > Chromadorea > Monhysterida > Linhomoeidae > Paralinhomoeus > Paralinhomoeus sp. GSCO2_6. The sequence goes on from JASAMY010001990.1 coordinate 37,125, forward strand.
GATTGATACTCGGACAGCCGCGCGTCGTGACGTCCTGTGCAAACGCCGTGTGCCGACACGGCCTCCACGTCTCTCAGTCGGCACCGCCATCGAAGGCGGCACTGGCGCACCTGCAGTAGACTAATCAGTAGCTGGACGGGACTCAGCTCCGAGAAATCTTGCAGGGAGTCGGCGATCGCCTTGAAGAACACGTCAGGGTCTGCAAATGGCGTCTCTCAGTCCATACACCTGTTCAACAGGTCAATATTGTGGACCCAGAGCACTACTGTACTTTCATTTGGGCGGTAGCAACAGACCATTTCGAAATTGTGCAGGTTTACGGACACAATTTGGTGAGCTGTGCAGATTCAGCGAGGTGTTGCAGTGTTTAGCTTTCCAAACATCAGGGTCAATGTAGAAACCCGTAGAATGTGATGAAACATCTACTGGTGCATATTTGAAAGAAACAGTGTGTGGCAAATACAAAAAATGCCGATTCTTCACAGTCTAGAATACGGGGGGAGGCGCTCTAGCTTAGATCGCACTGGATCATTCTTTGGTGCTGTCTCATTCCCAAAAAAAATTATAGGCTCCTGAATTTGCAATTTTGCATGTACTGTAGATACAGTAGTATCCTCACCACATACATTTTACTTTTCAAATTGGTCTTAGACAGCGGAAAATCGGAATTACGTCAGATATGTAAATTTACCAAGCAAACACAATTGCAAAATCGATTCGGGGCGTTAGATAAACAACACCCCCGCCACCCCCACTTGCGGTTTAGGCTTAGGCTTCGCTTAGGCTTTTGTTTAGGCTTTCGTTTAGGCTTAGGTTTATGCTTAGGCTTTCGCTTAGGCTTAGGCTTAGGCTTCGCTTAGGCTTAGGCTTTTGCTTAGGCTTAGGCTTTGTTTTAGGCTTAGGCATAGGCTTAGGCTTTCGCTTAGGCTTAGGCTTTCGCTTAGGCTTACGCTTAGGCTTCGTTTAGGCTTAGGCTTTCGCTGAGGCTGAGGCTTAGGTTTTGGCAGTGGGGGTGTTGGGGGTGTATTTTATGTAACGCCCGATTCGGACGGTTTCGTAAGTACATTGTAGGAGTCGTTTCCACTTATAAATGAGGTGGAGTTGCACACACACTCGGCGTCGCCGTGCGTACATGTGTTGTGCGAGTTTTGCAGTTAGTCGAGGGGGCGACTGACCTTCGATTTTGCTCTGGAAGAGTTGTGCGAAGAGTCCGTTGGGACTGAGCTGGTGGAGAATGACGCGAATGCACTGCCGGGCGACGCTGCGGCAGTTGCCGGCGACGAAGACGCCGATGTTGTTGGGGCCCACTTGCCACGGGTAGAAGACGTGGTTGGCCAGTCTGCGCACCACGACACGAATCCCCACTCGCCCGTCTCGCGCAGTCCGTGGTGACAGGCAAGGTGGGGGAGGGAAGGGGGGTGGCCGTGTGGGACGCGCCGCGCGCACCTGGCGACGGTGGTGAGGATCTTGAGGAGGTGGGCGGCGGCCATGGCGGGCTCGCGCTGCACGAACGTCTCGAGGCAGATGACGGCCAGCGAGAGCGTGTCCTCGTTGAACGTCTCCAGCGCCACGTTGCACTGCGCGCAGCGAGCCGTCAGCGCCCGCTCGGACGTGACGCCGCTCGAGGCGCGCTTGATGGCCGCAACCGTGCTCGCGGAACGCCTGCCGCGCAACCACTCCGCCGCTCCGTTCCATGACCCACTAACTAAGGCAAGCCTCCAGGCCCTCCTCACCGCTGCCGAGTGCGACGTGACGAGGAGACGGTGTTCAGGACGGACCGCACGCCCGATTTCCTCCACTTCTCAATGGCTGTGCGCACCGTCGGCGACGGCGCCTGCACCGGCTGCGGCGGCGGCGGCACCGCCGTCGGCTCTTGAACTAAAATGTGGTCAATGAAAGCATGCTGGAGGTCGCCGTTGCCCCTCGCACGAGCCTGGACTGTCGTCAAGCTCTCGTGTCTCTTCGATCGCTTCCAAGTGCACCATTTGCGGTTCGACGAGTGGAATCAGCGTTGTCGAGGTCTCCGGCCCGTCGAGCTGCTGCGACACGGACGCAGCAGCTGCGTCGACGGCACGCACAGTGCTCGCAGTCGCCGCTGGCGTTGTTGTCGTCGCCCCGCCGAGATCCGACGCTGGCCTCATGTGCAGCGTTGGCGCCACGGACACTTGCAGCGAGTGGGGCTTCTCAAGAGGCGTCACCACCACCGTCGGCACAGCCGTCGCTGTCGCAAACGATTGGTCGAAGAGGTGCAGCTCCTCGCGAATGCGATGCTCCACTGGCACTCTGCAGCGTGCGTGCGAGTCGGAGCGCGCGTCACTTGCAACAACAAGTCGAAGTTCGGAACCTCGTAGTGGCGCCAGCTTCTTCGTGGTCGCAAGTCCGCTCCGCGCCGTCAGTTGACGTCGGCGCCTCCTGAGCGCGAGTGCCGCTGTCGTCCTGCTCACGCCGCCTGTCGTGCCGGTGCTTCTTCCGCTTCCGGCGCTTGTCGCGCCTGCTCACTAGCACTTGCCGATGCGCCGCCGTAGTAGGCGCGTCGTCGGCCTCGGTGTGCTCGCTGCAGCCGCTCTCGGAGCCCTCGCTCGACGAGTCTGCAACGAGACGAGAGCCGCTTGCCCCCCGCACTCCTACGTGTCTGCTTCTCCGCCAACTGTGCATCAAGAAGAGTGCGACTGACGGTACAGTGGACAACACAAACTGGGTGCTTCGGAAATGGTCGACGAAAAGTGAAACACGCTCTGAATACTGTCAAGGCATGGCAAGGCTAGTGCACAAAGAAGGAGACGGTGCAGTAATGATGGCGCACACTGGGGAAGTCAGAGGCAGTGAAAAAACCACATCTTGTCAGGCAGGATCTTTTCCGGAACTTCAAAAGCCTTCTTGTGGATCGTAAGATGTGCGCACGGAGGGTCGACGTCCGAGACATGGGGTGCTCGAGCGAGAGCGAGCCGCGATTGTCAAGTGTACAGGAGTGCGCTGCGCGCGCCAGGTGCAGTGAGTAGCGCGGGTGAAGGAGTCAGTGACGACAGGTTAGGGAAAGAGAGGAGAGCTGCTGACGACGACCACACGCCAGTGGAGTGGATAGGAAGGAAGACAAGGGAAGACCAGTACGTGAGGCGTCGTCGTTGCTGCTCGCGCCCGAGACGGCGAGGCCGGGCGCGAGTTGGCGCGACTCCAGTCGGCCGGTGGGGCTGTCGACGGCGCCGCCGCGCGGCCACGCGTTCACGACGCGCACTATGAGAACGACGCGGCCGAAAGCGCGCCGGAGCTTCTGCTTGAGGCTGGGCGACCAGCAGGCGCCGTCCGCGCCTCCACCGCCCGCCCAGGGCGCGCTGGCCGCCCACTCGGCCGAATGCTCGGCACCAGGGTGCGGCATAGACGTCGACAGTCGACAGGCGCCGCTGATGGCGCTGCGCCGCTTCTCCGGCGGCAGGCGCGTCGTCTTCCGCGGAGCCAACCGCTCCTCCTCCTCCTCCTCATCTGTGCGCGTCGCGTTGAAGTTCCAACTTACTTATAGATCACTATTCACTCGACAACTACCGACCGACGTGTGTGTGTGCCGTACAACAGGTCACACTGTACGCGTGATTACACGTTGACGCTCAAGCGTCGAACCTGCCGATCCGAGAAGTGGATGGTTGAAGCCGAGGCCTCCCTTGTCGACGACTCCTGAGCAAACGTGCAGTTGATTCTCGAGCGTTCGAATCAGCAGTCGAACTAGTCCGTTGATGGACTCGTCGATGGGTGATTGATTGAACTTGTACTAAAGCGGGGCGAACAGGTCAGCCTGCCGGACTGGGGCTGTCGGTGGCTCGGCAGACGGACAGGCAGCAGGACCGACCTTGTAGAAGACGACGAGCAGAGCCCAGAGCCAGCTGTGCTTGGCGTGGTCGCGCAGCAGGTAGAGGGAGTAGTTGGCGGGCTGGTTGTCGCTGGCCAGCTTCTGCGGCGACGGCAGGTAGAGCAGCAGCTGGCAGGCGACTGGCAGCAGATACTCGCCCATCGCCAGGTTGCGGTCCAGCACCTCCGGCAGGCTCGACAGGAACGCGTTGCACGTCACCGACTCTCTGCACAACTTCGTCCTGCCGAATCCACGCACGCACGCACGCACGCAGGCTCACCTCAGCTTTTGCGGAGGAATTGCGAAACATTTCTCACTTGTACTGTAGCCGAGCAGTATATTGAGGTGACGCAGAATACAGTTCTAAACGGCAGCGGCATTGATGGAGAATGGTGGTAGCTTGGGGGGAAGGTCTCGCCTGCTTCTTGGCCACGGCCTTCTCCTCGGGCGGCGCGAGCACGGTGGAGGGCTGCGAGAGGTAGCGCATGAAGAGGGCGACGGTGAGCGAGACGGCGCGCTTGGTCGCCTCCTCGTTGTCGATGGCGCGGCCGAGCAGCAGCGAGAAGTTGCTGTCCTCGTCCGTGAACTCGCGCATCTGGCCCAGCGCGTACGAGACGCTCGCTGAAGCACTCGCCCAAACGAGCCAGTCGGCAGCCGTGTCCGCTTCGGCGGGCTCTCACGCACAGGCCGCCTGCTTCTGGCGGCCTCCCAGAAGACGCGCGCCAGCCGAAGAGCCGCCCGCCAGCTCAGGAGAAGACGTGTCGACGGGTGAGTGCACTTGACGCAGCTGCGACGCCATCGACGCCGACAATTCGTCCTCGTCAACTGAACGAACGCAAGTGGGCAGTCGACATCGGGTGGGTGCTGCATGTCCACAAATGTTTGGTTTAAACCTACAGTTGTGGAGAGAAAGAGTGCTAGACACAGACGTGGACATACATGGCAGATAGCGAGTGCACAGAAGAAACCGTATAGAGTTGATGCGCATCCGTTGCGAGATTCACAAACATGGGTGCTAGTCTCGATCGAGAGAACAGTCGCTCTCGGAGAAGGTGCGCCGTTCCAGTGCTGCGGTGCGATTTCAGGAGCGCAGTGGTGGGTGACAGTGGAAGGAAAGGAGCTGTGCGCGCCCAGCAGGTGACGCGAGGACGAGGTGGAGGCGACGACCAACGGTGCCGACGGACGGTTACGCACGAACATTCGTCCATGTCGAAGGCGGAGAGCTGTCGGCCCGCGGCCGAGGGCGACTGCGGCACGGCCGAGGGAAAGGAGAAGGAGGCGGCGGCGGCGACGGCGGGGCCAGCCGACAGCTGGGGGCCTCCGGCGCCGAGCAGCGAGCTGACGGTGCTGCCGAGACTCAGTGCGCCGATGCTATTGATCTTGCGGCGAAAGCCGCGCCACGCCTTCAGCACCCGGACCATGAGCACGACCTTGCGCATCTTCACCTTGCAAGAGATCGCCGCCAGACTGGGCACGCGCGAACGCGCGCACTGCCGACACTGACAACCGACGGCAGCGCCGCCACGCGCCCACCCCGCCGCCGACACGTCGCGCCTCGTGCACGCACCGCAGCGGTCGCGAAATGCCCGCTCCGCCTGGCCTGCCAACGGGTCCGTCAGTACGCTTTGGGCTGTCTACAACGCCTCCCCATCCCCCGCCAGACAAGTGAAACCGTCACGAATCGTACTCTTCGACAAGCACAATCAATATGGTACCCTAATTTCCTCGTATGTTATGCGCGACGCTATTACAGTACTCTTCAGGATAAAGGTACAAGTACAGGTACAGTGTAGTGTGTAAGTAACAACAAAAAAGTGTAACAAAAGTACCAACTACCAACACTGCTGAGGAATGGGAAATGCCGCGCTTTCGGTTAAAACAAACATTTCTTCCTCCTAATGTTTCTTAGTTCTACGCCTCATAAATGTTTGTAAGGAGGCCCCCTCAGCTGCGGACTGAGAAAGCAAACGAACGCACGACGAGAACGAATGACCTTACAAAGCACGTACACTTACAAACAGGGGCGTCAAAATGCAGTTAGGGCGCGCAATTGTGGTGGTACCCACTACGCGATGAATACATAGATACTGTACAATGGAAGAGCCAAACAGGGTGCAGATACAAGGCGCACCGTTGTGGTCGAGCTTGGCGGGTACGAGAAAGAGCGACTGGTGACGCATGGCGGTGTCGGCCATGGATCGGACGATGGAGCGGACCGTGTTCACCGACTCGAGCGTCTGGCGCGCACGCGACAGCTTCCGCTGGTACAGGTCGCTCGAGGGGTCCGTCTTCATGAGGTCTGCAACCGACGCGGGCGCCTTCGGTCGCTGCTGCTGCTGCTGCTGCACTGGCAGGGCCGACGGAAGGGGACGAACGAACCGACGACGGAGGCGGGCAGGCCTGTCTTCGAGGTCATGAGGAGCTGCGCCTCGATGCAGAGCGCGTCGAAGCGCTGCACGAAGAAGTCCCACGAGAAGACGGACAGGGACGGCATGAGGTTGGACAGCAGCTGGAAGCGGTGCAGAATGAGAGGACGGTCGATGACGACCGCGCTGAACTGCGCCTCCAGACAGTGGCAGAGCGTCTGAAGCGGAACACAGCACTCGCGCGCGACGCCTGTTGAGGCCGCGACGTCGTTGACCCTGAGGCCGACGGGTTTGATGGTATCGATGAAGAGCAGCGTGCGCTGCGCCACGGCCGGATTGGGATCGAGCGCCGAGACGATGAGGAAAGAGAAGAGGTTCGCGAGCGAGGACTGAAGCGCGTGGCCGCCTTTCAGCGCCGCTCCCGTCAAGAACTGGCCCACCAGCACCGCCTTCTCAACTAGAACAAACGAAGACGCGCGAGGGCGCTTCGATTCCACAGTTGTGCTCTCCGCCTCTGTCGCTGCCTCAACGGACCAGCTTGAAAGCGGACGGCCCAGTCGTCGGAGGTGAAGTCCCTGTTGACGGCCTTCCAGAGCATCTCCTCGCCGCAGGGCAGCGAGAGGCAGTGGAGAATCAGCGGCACCGCCAGCTCGCCCAGCTGTGAGTAATCGGAGCGCAGGAGGCGCCAGAGCTTCGGAATCAGCAAGTTCTCCTGCGCCCAGATCAGGAAGCCGCGGTGCTCGCGCTTCGCGTTCGTCAGCGCCTCGGCGTGCAAGCAGAGGTACTTCATGGAGTGCAGCATGAAGTACTGCGTGTCGGGCGAGACGTGTCGGTCGATGTCCTGGAAGGCGCGACCTTTGGGTCGACAGCGGTCAGGGAGCTGCCGTGGCCACGCACGCACGTCCATGATGGCGTAGACGAGCTGGAGCTGCTGGGGCAGGTCGTCGAGCGTGAACCGGAACTTGCCCATGCTCGTGTACCAGAACTGGTGCTCGGCCAAGCCTGCCGCCGCCTCGGCGCCTTCTCCCGCAGCGGCCGCGGACGCGCCCTTCATGTCGTCGACGAGCGTCGTCGTCACGACCTTCAGGTTGGCCACGCCCACGTCGCTCTCCGTCAGCATCACGCTCGCCGCCACCGCCGTCTCCAGCTGAAGCGATCCGAGCATGCAAAGCGTGCGGCCGTCATTTCCTTCAGAACGAACCTCTTCAGTCGGCAGAACACCGACGAACTCCGCTTCTTCTACGGCCTCTTCCAGTTCCGCCGTCTGTATTTGAGCCATGTGATGCGTGACTTCTGCGCCGCCGGACAGCTTCTTCTCTAAAGAACGGTCACTGCGACGGCGGTCACGACGATAGAAAGTGGAGCGCCCAACTAGACCTGGCACCGTAGATTCCGAGCGCAGCGCTTGTCTGGTGGCGCTGTCGTCGGGCTTCGCCTTCTCTTCCGCTGCGCCGACAAGCGAGGACTCGTCCGTGACCCCCACCGTCTCCGTCCAGTCGTAGTCGTCAGCGTTGTCGTTCTCGGCCGGCTGCGCCGCCGGAACGGGCGCAGCCTCTGCTCCAGGGCAGATGTGCTTGACGAGGCGCATCAGTTGCTGAAACGCTCGAAAGAATGGACGGCGGAACTGTGGGCGCACGACCAAAGCGTCACTTGATGGAGAATGGCCGACTCGACGCAGGGCACGCAGTCGACAAACTCGTCGACGTCCGGTCGGTGGCAGATGTGCTCACCCTCGGGAGGCGTCTCGACGACCGCCACGAGAATCGACATGAGCTTCAGGGAGAGCTCGGGCGCGTCATCCGCTGCGGGAGACGACGGCAGCGAGCCAGCACTACCGGAGGTGTGCAGCTAAACATCACTTCGTTGACGACGTGCGCAGAATGCTGTAGTCCGCAGAGCAGCAGCTAGCGCACGAGCTTCAGTGAGATGTCGACGATCGCGACGCATAGGGTGGTGTTGTTGACTTGGCCCAGTTGGGGCTTCTCTCGGTTGGCGGCGTCCTGGCGGCTCTTCGCCTTGCCGTAGCAGCGTCTGATGGGCGAGTCGTCCGGAGTGAGCACGCCGCCCGCACCGCCCACCTCGTCGTCGAACAGACCCTCGTGGTCGCCAATGCTGTCCTGCAGACGGAGCTACATTGTCTCAGCGTCAGCAGAGTTTCGAGGATCGGGGTGAGGAGGAGGGGCGGTGCTCACGGTGGTCGACACCACGATCTTGTGCATGCGCGAAGTCTGCTGAATGAGTGGTTCCTCGGCAGCGGCGGCGCTGGTCTGTCGCGCGTCCTGGACGCGTCGGTCGTCAGCAATCGCCTTGAGTCGGAGCGCGGCGCTGTGGAGGAAGTCGAGTACGGTACTGGCCTCCATCTGGATCTCCATCTCGGAGAGCAGCTCGATCCAGTCCAGCACCTTCTGCACCTCCGCCTCGCCGCCGTTCGACAGCGTCTCCAGCACGAAGCCGAACACCTGGCGCGAGTCGATCTGTAGGTCGAAGATTTTGCTGCAAAAAGGCCGCGCCACGATCTCTGCCGCCCGAGGAGACCACCCAGACGGTGCGTCATTCTTTACCAGAGGAGCACTTTGAAGTCGGCCACGTTCTTCTCGGGCACTTCGCAGCAGATCGCTTCCAGCCATTCGGGAATGATCGCATTCCACGTCTGCAACGCAACATTATGGTGAAGCACTACTACAACGTACGCATAGTCTACTTCAACATGTGGCCTACTATTGTAGCAGTTATGCAAATTTGCAGCCAGTCTACAATGCGCAACAGAGAGGCCGTATTTAGCGCGACGCTACCGTAACAATGCGACGGATAAAAAACCGCCAGACTACCGTAGTCTGTCGGCACGGTATTTATTGCAGCACCTTGAAAGAGATGATTCCATCGTATGGAATAAGGGCAAGCAGTTTGGTGAGACCTTCACGGATCTGCTCTGTTCTGGACGAGAGCTTGTCCCTAAAGCATGACTACTGCTGTGCTCATGGCGTGACGGTGTTGTGTGTAGCGGCCGCGTGCTGACCAGGTGCCTCCGACTCTAGCGTACTCGGGCGGCGAGGGCATGAGGCACTGCACGAAGACCCTGTCGTGCGTGCGCACCGCCTTCAGGAGCCAGTCGCAAACGAACTGCAAGTAGCGCGAGCCGGATGGACTGAGCGAGGCAGATCGGACCCTACGGCAGAAGTGACACAACCTCGGTTTTGAGCTGCTCGATCTGCTTGCCCATGGCGTTGTCGGGCAGAAGAGCGGTGACTGCGAACCACTGGAAGACCATGGACATCAAGTGTCCCACCGCGTCCTGCAGGCGGACAAGGACGGTAACGCGCGTGTCCCAGCCGAGACGTACCGACGGACCTCAGGCCCGGGCGTCTCTGGAGTGGGCGTGCAGAGGCCGCAGAGTAGCCAGACGCCGTATCTGCTGAGCATGCGCTTCTCGTCGGCGCTCGTGTCGATTTCGGTGCCGACGCGCTTGCCGGCCTCGAGCTGGCGCAGCCACTTGGGCATCTTGCCGTCTCCCTCGACCTGGTCCAGCTGCGCCGTCGTCTCCTTGAGCAGTCTGCGCAGGCGTTGTTCATGACTTTCTGGCTCGAGCGCGCGTTCGCGCAGCGCCGCTCACTTGACGATCGAGATGACGAGCGTGCGATCGACGGCTGGGGAGGTGTGGCCCCGCCATGGTTGCGGCAGGCGGCCATGACAGACGTGCTTGGCCCCGCCGGCCGTGTCGCGGTGGAACTGCTCGTCGCATTCGCGGCACAGCCGAATGGGCATATGCTTGTGCGCGCGAATGCAGTCCTCGGCGAAGCACGTCGCCACCGCGAGTCGCGACGACGACTGGCAGCCCTGCGACCCAGGCACCGTCGTCACAGTTACTTTTACTCGGTACTTTTTTACAGTTACTCGGTTCTGGCACACGTTGACGTGCGCCGTCGGCATCGGCTGACAGACGTAGTAGAGCTGCAACTTGTGGTTGGCCTCCTGAAGAGTTCCTGTCCCGCGCGCTGGAGCCGAAAACAACTGCCGGACGCACCTGCTCTTTGTCTGCGCATTGTTTGCATAAAGAAATCGGTGGTGCCGTTTCTCCAATTTCGGCGCAGACCGCCGGATCGTAGCAGCGTTTCACCCTGGACAGCGAGCGTTTGCATGCGCATGCTACCCGTGTACGTACACCACCCTCAAAGTCGGACGCTCGCACCCGACGGCGCGTGTCTGGGCGCGCTGGATTGACGCGTCGGCGAACCCCGCGACGGACTTGGCCCTGTCGGGGGTGTCGGAAGGCGCGGGCACGGCGCGAAAGGTGCCGGCGCTGCCGACGTGCCGCAGCCCCGACAGCGCCGGCGAGCCGCTGCTGCCACCCTCCTCGGCGGACCCTCCACAGTCGCGTCGCTGACAGCGCGACGGCGACCAAGCTGAACTAGGACAACGTTGGCCCACGACACGCGGCGACTGCGTTGAGAACTGCGTTTCTCCTTCCCGGCGTGTATAGTACTTGCAAGTTGTGCATTAGCGCATGCGTTGGGAAAACTACATAGTCCCCCTGAGCAAGGCGGCCGTTCGTCCCTTAATTTTCCGATACGACGCGGCGCCTCCGTTTCAGCTGCCTCGTCGGCAGCCTTATTGCTTGCTTTCTCGGCGCACTCCTTCTACGCCGCTTCCGGCTCCTTCCGCCCCGCGTCGGCGCCTCCGAAGAGGTGCACTTGGCCCGCGCGATCGCCGGTTCTCTCACCCCCCCCCCCCTCCCGCCCATCCGTCTCAATTGACGTCGGGCGGGTGAAGCGAGCGACGTGCGGACGAGCGGCCAACTCGCCAACGAGCTATTCAAACAGATTGCGCGCGCGCTCTGAAAACAGCCGCAAGAAGCCGTCGGCCCAATTAAATTAGAATCACCGCCCGTTTGCGACATCCATCCCCACAATGTCTACGTGGGTGCTCATGCGTTGTCAAGCCCAACGTTAGCGGCAGGGGTGGGCTGTGCGCTCGCGCAGGCAATTAGCGTACTATCGTACCGTACCGTGCGGCTTGTATTGGATGGGTTTACGGTCGAGAACTTGAGGCGTCAGCATGGGCCAGTAGTGGAAGAGGAGGTTGGCGGCGGGCACGCGCGACTCGCTCGTGCCGCACGCCAGCACGGACAGCACCTCCTGCAATATGGCAGAGGGTCAAGAGCGGCGAGAAGCACGAGCTCGCCAACTCACCTGGTGGACATTCTTTCGCAGCGACAGCAGCGTCTCCAGCGTCCACGTGTGGTAACCTCAACGTCACGTGGCCAGTACCGTGTCACGGGCTACTGGCAATACTGTTCGAGAAAACTCTGATTACTACCATGTATTACATTTTACCATGGCATTCAACCACATTACAGTCGGTGATTTACAGTACTTATGTTCACCTTACAATATGTTTGGCAAGTCATGCATGACAGGACAGAGTCGTTCCGCTAGTCGTATAACATTGGAGCAGTGAGTAGTGGCATTCTACGTCAAATCGACGTACTCGGTTCGTTTGTGTACTGGAAGACGAACATGAGCATTGCTGGGATGGAGGCGGTCGCATAGGTCTCGCCCGTCTCGCCTAAAAGTGGCGCAGTCAACGGACGGCGAACTGGGAGGCTGCGCCTGTGCCCGGCCTTTGAGGACGAATGGCAGGAGGGTGTCGCAGAGCAGCTGTATGACTTCGTAGTGGACCTCGGGCGCGAAGACGGAGAGCATGACCGCGACGTTGTAGGGCAGCTGGTCGAGCAGCTCGCGCTCCAGGAACAAGTAGAGGCACTTCACCGTCGCCACGATCGCGTGCGCCACGCCTGCGCGAGAGGCCACTCATTCTGTTCCCTTCCGTGCAGTAGTAGTAGTAGTCAACGTCACGACGAGGCATGTAGGTACTCACTGACGGCGCTGCTGGGCACGAGCGTGTAGACGTCGACGAGGTTGACGATGCCGTAGTAGAGGCCGCTGTAGTTGAGACTGGGAAAGGCGGCGGCGCGTTGAATCTCCGAGCTCTGCTTGCGCACCGCCTCCAGCGGCAGGTTCTGCGCGTCGCGCAGGAAGCTGAAACGCCGCGCTCATCATGCCCAATCCCACCCCCCCCCCGCCTCCCTCCTCTTCACGCACCCAAGCAAGGTGCTCTGAAAGTACTTCAGTGTGTTCACGATGTCGAGGCCCGTCGGTGGCTGCTGATTCGTCAACAGTCGATGGTGGTAGTCCGTCAGCGTCCGAATCTTCGCCGAGACTGGAATGAGAACTGATGAATGGTCTGGGTGTTGACGTATCTGTATTTGTAATCGCACTAACACCTTAAGTCGAGCTTAAAAAATCGAAATTCCGTTACTGGAACGCTTCACAGAAAAATTCCCTTTAGCCATTTCACGACACAAACACTACACGCGTCCGCTTCTAAATTCGTGTTCACAAATTAGCATAAAGGTAATTTAAAGTATTACAGTCGAAATTGAGTAGACAGGGTTGAAAGAAGAACATGTCGACTGCGTTGGAAGCGAGCAGTCGTTGGAAGCTTCAGAATGAGAGTGGACTCGTGGAAATGAATGGAGCAACGCTGCTGGAGTGGTGGAGGCTCCTGTCTAGGCTCATAATCCTTTGCAAACCCCGTCAGGCGTCAAACGTAGGACGCGGCCGCATTGTCCGCGCAGCCGTGCGAGGTATTAAGGGCAAGCAAGGTGGTGGCCGGGCTAGCAAACTAAGCCTTGCGCTCTGCGGCTCCTGGCGTCTGCTCAGGAAGATTCGAGGACGACAGCCGTTTTCTGGCGCGTATAAAAACGGACATTACGTCTCCCAGGACGTTAGAATAGGTCGTTTGCCGCCGGCTAACGTTTCTGGCGCAACGCCGCGCTGAATACCGAATGGCGGCGCCGATTCGCGTGGCCGAGGTTGCTGCCGACGGCGTCGTCGGCAGCAGCAGGACTACGGCGCCGACCGAGACTTACACGTGTAGTACTTGAGGAGGAACGCCATTTCCGCAGGATTCCTCGCGGCCGCTGAGCGCGTCGTCCTCGTCTGACGGCGCCTGCTTGGAGGGGCTGAGCGGCTCAACTGAGGAGAAGGCCTAGACCTCGGCCATTACGCGCTTAATTATGGAAGGAGGGCCGATGCCGATGCGACGCGAGTGGGGCCGACCGAGGCCGCTTGGAAACGGCTACATTACATGCGCCACCAGTCGCGCCCTCGACCGGAAGCGTCGTCGACATAAGAGCGCGGCGACGGGCCGAGCGGCAGACGCGTCGGCCTCGGCTTCCCAATTCCAATCCATACAGTTTCCTCCACGAGAATAGAATGGTCGGTGATTGAGAGAGAACCGCTGACTCGGCAACCGCCTCGCAGCGGCGGCAGGGGGCACGAAGAGGCGTCGTAACGACGAGTCGCATGCGAGAATGAGCCGAGAATGTCGGCCGCTTGGGAACAACCGGCGATTCTAATGAGAACACATCCGCAGGCTCCATCCCCCTTTTCGCGGCCCGTCCCAAAGAAGGCGGTGTCGGCGCGAGTGGATCGTTACTAATTGAGGCTTGTCGTTTGCCGGCTGTCAGCGACTCACTTTGGCCTTCTCTCGACATGGCCGAGTACTTCTTCGTCGCTTCCGAGGTCGTCGACGCGAACGATGTCGACAGCTCGTGCAGAATTGCCGAAGTCTTGCTGCGAGCCATCTCGCCCGCTCTCTCTCTCTCTTTCGCGGCTGCACCGCCGAGCCAATCGGGCACGCTTGTTCTTGATTGTTTCCGATTGGATGAGGCAGCAGCGCGCGCGCCGCGCCGCGCCCCGCACTCCGCCGCGTCGGAGATGGCGCAGCCGCGCGTCGGGCGAGCGCGATCGACGCTTGATGAATACCTTAGCGAATTGATTTTTTCCAGAGCGCGTCTAAGGGCTTCATTTGGGTTTCGACAGCTCTAGTCGAGTCGACGGGCCGACTAACTAGCGCCGCGGAATCTGCGCTGTTGCTGCGGCGGCGGCGGCGGCGGGCTCTGGGCCTGCCAGAGACAGACGGAAGGGCCACAGCTCGGCTGGAATCGACACCTGCGCCGAGCGGCTACTGGCGATGGCCGCTTCGGCGGCAGCCGGCGACGATGAGCACAATGGCTGGCGGTCGTCTGCGTTTAATCGAAGCAGTACCGCGTAACGCCGCATGCGCTCGAGCCGAGAGGGGCCTCAGTTTCTAAGGACCGCGAAGCCGAGGCGGTGTGCGTATACTACCGAAGAAAGATGTCGACTCAACTGAGAGGTACGCCGACGCCGTCGGCGTAGGCTACGCGTCAGCCGACGCGTCGGCGCCGCTGAAAGCGGAGGCGGAAACTAAGGGGGCCCAAACAAGCAGAGCCGTTTCCTTTTGAATTAATTCGATCAGGCGGTTGGCGAGCGAGAGAAACGAGAGTGGGCCGTCTTCGCGGCCGCCCTGAAGAGGCGCCGCCGGCCGTCACGGCGGACTTGCTGCAGCAGCGCTTTTCCTCGCCCCACGCCGCCCGGCGCAGAAGGCGCGCCAAGCGCCACATGTCGTAGTAGTGGTGTTGGCGCGCGCTCCCCAGCACAGCCGAAACTCGCTGCGTCGCCGCCTACCGTATTCCTAAGAGACTCATCGACTGAGAGGCTCCACGTCCAGTCGATCAGCGAGCCAAAGGCCCTCGGGGAAATACGACACGTCAGCTCAGTTCGACTAATCAGCGCTCAGAGACCGTGTCGCGCAACGGAAGACGATTGAACACGAAAGAAACACTTAAAGAAGGAAACAGACATGTATTGTAGGCGCGATAGTGTGAAGTATGGCTACATGCTCGGATCGCTTCTCCCTTAAAGCACAGCAGAGCAAAGCCAAGCAAAGCACACATTGATCGGCAAAAAAATAACTTTAAGACGCTGATAAAAACGGGGATAAGGGCCAAAAAACAAGTGAAGCTTCCAATAGTTCGACATTTCTTCAAAAAGTTTTAACACGGAAGGTATTGAGTCCAAAGCCAAAAAAGAGCAGAGGCCTCAGATTAGTGCGATTGCCATGACAAACTCAAACAGCACAGCAGCAACGCAAGACGATTAGATTTACAGCCTGGCGAAGAATGCTGTTTGTTTTGTCTGACAAACCAATGTACGGAGCTACTGCGCAATCTTGTACTGGCAATGTCAACTGCACAGGTACACTGTAGTGAATATATGGCATACAGTTTCAACTCGGATAGAACTAGACTCACACGTTGCCGACTTGGTTGTCATTTTGATGAAAGACCCAATTGTCAGGATCAAAATCCGTCAAGTCACGGCTAAGGCCACGGCACGAGCATCGACTATGGAACGTGTTCTAGCAACTCCAAACTTGAGACGTGAGGCGCTGCTTTGTAACGCGACTGACATCGGGGTGCGTATTTGCTCATGCCCAAACATTTTTATTTTGGTGCATAATATTTGTCAAGTAAGGGCACATTTTTATGTGCAAAGCGCACTAAAATGACTACTAGCAATAATCGGACAGTAGTTCTACACCAATTGTTCAAATGTTTCTTTGCAATTCATTGTTGCACCCAGTGCTCCCTCCCTGCAGCTACATGCATATAGGTGGAGTGAATGTCTGTTTGAACGCTTCACAAAATTCAGACCACTTGAGAAGCATCGCTCTCAAACGCTAGTTTCTGGCAAACCACAACTGAAGCGTCCGTTGCTATGTTGCGTCCGCTGCGTCCGAAGTTTGGTTGCGCCTAAGCATAAACCTAAGGCTGAAACGAAGCCTAAGCCTACGCTAAGCGGAAAGCCTAAGGCTACGCCAAACGGAATGCCTAAGGGCAAGGCTACCCACCAATCCTTGGAAGCAAGGCGGCCTAAAACTACGAACAAAACTCGGATGCAGCGGACGCACGGACCAAATAAATGTGTTTTGTCAGTTTCGACGTCAACGTTCGGTTATATAGTACGACATCAGCGTTTGGGTCTTGGATTTCTTGTGCACTGTTCACGGAACGTTTGTGTGTCTTCAGCTGACCGGGCAGAATGGGACGAAAGAAGAAGAAGCAGTTGAAGCCCTGGTGTTGGTAAGTTGTTTACAACACACTGAATTCGATTGTTCCATAGGCAACGTTTGATTCATTCACAGGTATTGCAACCGCGAGTTTGACGACGAGAAGATCCTCATGCAGCATCAGAAGGCGAAGCACTTCAAGTGCCACATCTGCCACAAAAAATTGTTTACAGGACCAGGACTGGCTATTCACTGCATGCAGGTATGTAGCTGGTCAGAAGTCTGTGTTTGTGGGGTGGGGCGTTGTTTGTCACAGCAACGGTGAAAGGATGTTGAGGTGCACAAGGAGACGATCGACAAGATTCCGCACGCGATTCCGGGCAGGACGAGCACGGACATCGAGATCTACGGCATGGAGGGAGTGCCCGAGCACGACCTCATCGCCCGCGAGCAGGAGAAGCTCGGCGTCGCCGCCACCGACGCCCCCGCCGCCAAGCAGCAGCGCACCGCCGACGCCCCACCGGCGCCGCCCGTGGCCATGCCGCCCATGGGCATGATGCCTCCCGGCATGCCACCAATGATGCCACCCCTGCCCGGCATGCCGCCCCGCTTCCAGCCCCATCCCATGATGATGATGGGCATGATGGCGGCCGGCATGCCACCCTCCATGCCTCCCTGGCCCATGCCGCCTCTTCCGCCCGTCGCCCCAGTCACCGCAGCCGCAGCCGCGCCCGCCCCGCGCTCCCCGGCCGCGTCCACGCCGCCCGCGGCCGAGGCGCCCGCCTCTCCCGCACCGGTGGGGTTTTGCGCACTTCCTTCTTTGTCGCTTTCCTCACAATATTGGTGACCTTTCAGACGTCGACTTCAGCGGCGCCGCCGCCGGCCGCGTTCCCAGCCTACGGTGGCGGCGCGGTTGGGCAGCTCGAACCGGCCGCATCGGTGACGGCGCCAGCACCAGTGGAAAAGCTGGCGTCGGCGGGCACCGGCACGAAAATCATGCATCCCGACGAGGACTTGTCTCTGGTGCGCACCCGGCTCCCGGTGTCCGGCGTCAATGTTTTTCGTTTTGTTACCCGTCTGCGGCGCCTGTTTAGGAGGAGCTTCGGGCCCGCCTGCCCAAGTACGCGGGATCAGCGACGGCGGCGGCGGCAGCGGGCGGTGGAGGCGTCTACAAGGCGAGCGGTGAGTTCGGCCGGTTGTGATAACGAGGTTCCGCTACCACTGGTGATACCGTGACACCCACGATACCAACCCTGTGGTAGAGCTATCCCACCCGCGGGCTTGGGGCGGCGATATCTACCTATCTCACTCACTCAACCAATATAACCTCGTGCCGAGCCAAGAATCGACACTGAAGACTTCTCTTGATCGTGCTGATACGCGAAAGCTTTGGATCTTCTCCTAGCGGCTTCTTCTGGTTTGGTCCGACGACGAACGAGGCGACACACGACACGACGAAGCGTTCACGTGACGTGCGATACTGTGCTGCGTAGGGACACGGTGGTGAAGAAGAGAAAGAGAGTGTTCAACGAACCAACCGCCGGCGAAACTCACGAACGACGCGCGCACCCGCCTGGCCTGGGCGTTGCCGCAACACACGATCCGCACCGCTGCACCAGGGAGCCGGAGTGAGAACTCCAGACGCGCTCCCAGCACTCGAAACTACCTCGACTCTCACACCCAGAAAGTGGGGAGAGTCCAGAAGCAGAGAAGTAAGCGAAGTGACTGCTCACGTGGCAGGGATTCAAACTGAACCCTCCACAAGCACTACACAAGCAAAGGCACCGTAATGGAACCATTCTAATCCATTCTGATCGAGGTACGATGGGGGAAGGGAGGGTAAGCACCGTCGGAGAAAGGGTGGCAGCCTGTGCCCAAGATTACTGTAAAGAGACCGGTCTTACAGTCCGCCCCCCTCAAATTGCACCACGTGCAATGTAAGGAGTACCGTACTTCTCGAATAATGCTTGTACCGAAATAGCACCGAAAATGTAAAGCAAAGTGAACGAACACAAATTCCCGTCTGTGGCCACCACTGTGATAACGAGGTTCCGCTACCACTGGTGATACCGTGACACCCACGATACCAACCCTGTGGTAGAGCTATCCCACCCGCGGGCTTGGGGCGGCGATATCTACCTATCTCACTCACTCAACCAATATAACCTCGTGCCGAGCCAAGAATCGACACTGAAGACTTCTCTTGATCGTGCTGATACGCGAAAGCTTTGGATCTTCTCCTAGCGGCTTCTTCTGGTTTGGTCCGACGACGAACGAGGCGACACACGACACGACGAAGCGTTCACGTGACGTGCGATACTGTGCTGCGTAGGGACACGGTGGTGAAGAAGAGAAAGAGAGTGTTCAACGAACCAACCGCCGGCGAAACTCACGAACGACGCGCGCACCCGCCTGGCCTGGGCGTTGCCGCAACACACGATCCGCACCGCTGCACCAGGGAGCCGGAGTGAGAACTCCAGACGCGCTCCCAGCACTCGAAACTACCTCGACTCTCACACCCAGAAAGTGGGGAGAGTCCAGAAGCAGAGAAGTAAGCGAAGTGACTGCTCACGTGGCAGGGATTCAAACTGAACCCTCCACAAGCACTACACAAGCAAAGGCACCGTAATGGAACCATTCTAATCCATTCTGATCGAGGTACGATGGGGGAAGGGAGGGTAAGCACCGTCGGAGAAAGGGTGGCAGCCTGTGCCCAAGATTACTGTAAAGAGACCGGTCTTACACGGTGGTCGGCGAGAGGGGGACGGTGTCACAGCTCTGCTCCTGTAGGCCCCGGTGTCCGCTAGGGTCCCCAGCGTCGACACGTCCTCGTTTCGAGGCAGTGAGTCCAATACGCAACTGTAACGTCCGTCTCGTGTCTATTCTGACAGTACTACTTTGCTGTGCGTGTGTGTGTGCGCGCGCTACACACTCTTAAGCGAACAAACAAACACGCTGCGCTACCAAGTCGGCCCTCAGATGAGTCTCTCTCTCTCTTTAGACTGTCCATATTTACAGTAGAACGTGTCTGTTGTAAAACGGTTCTGCTGGCTGGCTCCGCCGAAACCGCAATCCATTGGCTCCATTTCAGGAATAGATGGAGTCGTCGCAGCGGCCGCGAGCCAGTGGGGAGCCGCCAGCGGCGCCTCCTCTTTCCGTAAGCAGCTGGATACTGCTTGGCTGGCTGCGCGCTTAGCGATGCAACCCTGTGCCCTTTTGCAGGCAACTACTACTAGAGGTGGAAGGGCCTGGTGGGCGTTCGAAGTCGACAACAAGCCTCACCTTGGCCGGGGGCACCCTCCCTCGAGCTCCGGATGGGTCGCAGGTTTTCTATTGTTAGGCTTTGGTATTCGTAAATCGACAACACGCGGCGTTTCGATGCATCGCGCACGAGTTCGTGAAATGAATAAAAGACCTGTCACCAAACACACCGTGTGGCAAACTAGTCGACGCGGACAGCGGGCATAGATGTACACGGTACCAATGAATGTGTCCTTTGCGTTGCTCGAAGGGGTGTCAGTTGAGATATTCGCTTCTCCCGACGTGTTTGCTTGCTGGAGACGCCTTAAAGTTGACGGCCCATAATGGTCGTACAATTATAGAAACACGTATTGAGTAGCGCGCTGGTGCTTTTAAAAGTTTTCAACGCTTGTAAGTGCTACCCTAAAAGCTGCTGGCTTTTTGCTAGCCCTTTTCGTCGTTAGTGTATTGAGCGCGTAATTCAAACGAACCGCGAAAAATCTCAGAAGGGAAAGATGAATGGAACGCATTCCTCTGGCTTCGTCACGTTGCTAGACTCGTTTGGCGTGAGGATTTCAATCACAGAGCGGGCATGCTATCTAAAGGGAACGCGTGAGTGACTACGTTCTCGTCCAAAGTGTGCTTTTAATTCTGCGATTGTTGCCCGACTCTGCCTCATACTTGTAACTGTGGGGCCTGGAGGGAGTGCTATTCAGTGTTCTATGACCCTATTTAGACTCATTTTTGACCAAAAAACGATTCAAGTCACAAATTGTCCAGCGACCCCACTCTGCTCCCCCATCAAGTGCTGCCCCCAGTGTTATCCTCCCCCCCCCCCCCACTCGGCCAGACCAGACTAGAAGAGCAGAGCAGGTATGATGTTCCTGTTGCGCAAATGCATTGTGTGGAACTAGGGCAGTTGTGCTATCGTCGCGTGTAGAGTTTGGCGCTGATATTGAAGCGAAGGACGTAACAAAGGTGGCGAAACGGCTGAGCAGTTTGCTGTCGGCTGAAACGCAAGAGGTTCGCTTGGATTGGAAGGGATGGTGGTATTGAGTGCAGCAACAGCTGCATATGTGTTAACTTGATCCATTCAGAACCAGGAGTTTATCAAATCCTTTCTCGAGTTTACTGCAGACAGCGACAACTTCGACTGCATTCTGAACCCGACTCTCATGTCTGTAGCTTGCGTAGCGTTCAGTATCGTTGCCATGGAATGGAATGGCATGGAGCGTCGCTCTTCTAGGGAATGCCCGGACGACGACGCGACGGCCGCGAGCGTCTTGAGGCTCCTGCTGGCGACCCAGTCCATTCAAGGGGCCGTCGCCAAGTTGCTCTTCGAAAAAATGGCCCAATTCGCTGAGCACGAGTAATAAACCGCTTTCCAGTTGTGTATGAATGTACACAGGTAGGTGCGGTCTTATGCACGTGCGTGCGTGTAGGGACGTGGAAAGGTGGCGTCGCTGCCTGTGCCAGCTGCGCTACCTCGAGGGCGTGGCGGACAGCGGCGGGATGTGGCAGTGCGCCGAGGCGGCCTTGGAGCAGCTCTCGGACGCCGCGGCCGACTCCTCAGCCCAGGCGCAAATGAGAGCGGAACTGCTCGTCTGCCTGCCGGAATTCGTGCACGAATTCGCGGCTCAGTCAGGCGCGTGTCGACGTCGACCCGGCTCTTCCTGCGGCGCTGCCTTATCATGCAACTGCACGGTTGCAGCCATAGCCGGCTGGCTGCGCGATCGAATCGTGGAGGCGGACGATTGGGACTGCGTCTATCTGCACTGCCTTCAGCACCTCCACGTGCCGGATGATGTCCTCTATGAGGTTCTCGCGTGATGTGCGCCTTTATTCTGGCCGCTCTCTCTCTCTCTCGACAGCGACTGGACATTCAGCTTCAAGATCGTCTAACCGATGAAGACGTCTTGAGCAGGTGCTCTGTGGAATTCCTGGGCGGCGTTGTCCTCTTCTGTTTTACGGTGCTGCAGAAAGACACTCGCCGAGTAGAAGAGGTGCGTTGAAGCAGCCCAGACTTCACTTATTCGAATGTATGTGATTCTTTTGAATTGCATTGTGCTTTAGGTGATTCTTCGTATTGCGGAAAACGTCAGCATGCAGCTGTTTGAAAGGGACAAGAAAGCGGGGTAAGGAGAGTGAAAAAGAATGAAGAACACGTTGTGGCGTTGCGTAGAACAGCATGGGTCTTGTCTGCTTGTAGAGTGGACTGCCTGACCGGCATTCTGAAGCGTGTGGCGGCGAATCTCCGGTTCAAGGAACGCTCGTTCGGCACGCCCTTCTTGGACGTGCTCACGAAGCGACTGCCTGCCATCAATGTGGACTTTTCTGTCTTGACGTTGAGCGCTCTCGTCATTCTGTGCTTTCACGTCCAGGGCTTCCACTTGCTACTCCTACTTGTACTCAAGGAGAATTTCAACTTCGAGAAGCGCGTCAAGTTTTCGCAGTTGATTGACGGCGGAGGAGAGAACAAGTTGGACGCCGCCTGCATTAGAGACGCCTTCAAGATTAGAACTGTTGGTACGCTTTCGCGCTGCAGTAGTCAGAGTCGGGATTGCATGTTGTTGAGGTCGCGAAAGCTTATTTCAATACGATGGTAGCAATGGCAGCCGAGCAGATGTCTTCTCCCAAGCGTCGACTGCTCGCGTTCAGTTGCGAGGCTTACGAAATCTTACTTTTGGAGGCCAGCAACTTGAAGAATTGCGCTTCGTATCAGCAGGTGATATGCTCAGTGTCGTCCGTCTCGCTTTCCCGTAGGACCGTGAACAGCGACCGTAGGAGGTGCTGATGTCGCTGGCGTCGCACCTGTCGAGCGGCCGCGAGGAGGAGGTGACGTCCGCCGTGACGACGCTCTCGCAGCTCAGCGTCGCCCGAGCCGACTTGGTCGCGCCCTTCGGAGCGCTCCTCTGCGTGCGTCCGCGAGTCGTGAACTTGGCTCGTTGCCCAAAGGTTGGGGTGATGCGTTCCAGTCGCTCATCCGTCGCGAGTCCCTGTCGAGTCTGTCGCTGGCGAACGTCCGCGCGCTACTCGAGCTCACCTGCCGGCTGTCGGCCGCGTCGACCGCGGACGAGGCGTCGCGGGCCGAGCTCGAGCTGGCCATTGAGAAGTTCTCACGCGCGGCCGACGCGAAGCCGCGTCTCTGGGCGCTGCTGGGCCGCGTCGCCGCGCTCGAGCAGCTCCTCGCACGAAGCCCTCACGCCCAGGCGGTCGAGCGGAAGATCGACGAGCTCGAGAGAAGCTGCGGACACGAGTCAAGACTCAAGGCGCTACTCTTCCAACAACTCGACAAGTCCGCTCGGCGGCTCGATCCCCAAGGCCTGGCACTGCTGGTCCGTCGTGCCTGTGCATGGCTGTGAATTTTTTCATAACGGCGCCTATTAAAGGAGCCGCGAGCCGAACTGTGGCTACGTCAGTTCCGCCAAAAGTTTCTGGGCTCTGGCAAGCCGAGGTATGCGCTGTTCAGTTCAGTACAGTATCCCGCGTTGGTTTTCTAGTATTGACAGCCGACTTGCGTATGACTTGACCGGTGGTGGGCAGAGCGCTGACGAGTTTGTGGACGTCGCGAGAGCGGACGACGGCAAGGACTTGTGGTTGCTCGTGCCCATGTTTGGCCTGCTGCAGCGTCTTCTACCCCAAGCGGGGGAGCTGCGTCGCGTCGAAGGTACGATAGTTGAGACGTACGTTTGTGTCGACAGCTTGGGCGAACGCCGCCGACTCGTGTAGGTTTGCCGCTTCGCTTACCGCCTGCCGACGACGACGCCGAAGACGTCCAGAGGCTGGCGCGAGTCACGTTCCACGCAGTCAATTGGATTAGGCTGGTATGTCGGTGTCGCCAGAGGCGTTGCAAGTGCTGGTGAAATTCCTCGTTGCAGTGCGCTCGTGTCGACGAGCCGGCGGGACGCACGGCCAGGCGGTTCCGCTTCCTGTCCGAGCTGGAGGAGCGGTTGGAGGCGAGAGTCGCCGGTTGGTGGTCTCTGGCAGCTGATGGGGCGTCAGTCACTTACTGCGGTTCCTTTAGAATGCGAGGAGTTCGCGGTGCCGACCCTCGACTTGCGTTTCGACTTCGAGACCGGCTTGCGTGTCGTCTGCGCGGCTCGCAAGCAGACGGCTGGCGCGAAGCGAGCACGGTAACAAACGAAAACCGTAGGCGCTGTTTACAACCGTACTTGGAAGTAGTGTAGGCTGGCGACTGCTGTCGGCGGAGGTGACGAGGCCGAGACGTCGACAGCGCGTGACGCGGAGCCGCCGACTGCAGCTGCCGGCCGCTGCAAGGCGCCAAGCGGCGCCGTCATCGGCATCGACGCGCTCTCTCACTGTCTGCAGAAGTTGCAGCTCGACGTCATCATCAAGGGTGTCGCGGAGAGTCTATCTACTCTGGACGGCTGTGACGACGAGAGCCTGACCGTAGGTGCCTGTCATTTCGTGGTTTCGTCAAAGCCGTGTAGTACTTTCCCTGTAATTCAGACAGCCAATTTTGGTCTAAAGGAGTTGTGCAAGTCTTTCGCTGACACCGACGCACCGCGCCTAGCCCGCGTCCTTCGGCGCAGTGATTGTTCGCTGGCCGCGGCGGACGAAGCGAGTGGGGTCACGGACGCGCAAGTCGACAGTGTGCTGAGACTCTTGAAGGAGAGCGTCGCTCCCAAGGTCGCCGAGGTCAAGGCTGACTGGACGGTGGGTCAGGACAGGACGCGGCTGTGGGTCCGGGTGGGTGACCGTCTCGGGCGTTGTTTGTGACAGCAAGCGCTGCGAGAGACGGACGGCGTGACGGACGACGCGCGCCTCTTGTCGCCCGTCCAGCAGCAGCGACAGCGCTTCGTGCTCGCAGTCGTACGACTCATCGACTGCCTACTGCTGAGGTCCGCCGTCTTTGGCGCGCTGCGACGGTGCACCAAAGATGAACGACCACAGATGCGGCACGGCTCGTGACAAGGCGAACGCGGTGCTCCGGTCGTTCTTCACGAACTGGACGGAGGAGGACGACGAGACTATGTTGTTTCCCTGCTCTTTGTCATGTCGACCGTCTCTCTAGCGCATTTGTTCAGTCCTGCCGCCTACGTCCGTTTTCTACAGGAGACGTTTGACGACAGCCCTCCCGTGCTCTCGACTGCCGAACTGATTCTGTCGGCGCTCAAAACGGTCGGCGCCCGAGGGCGCCAGGCCCTCCAACAACACACAAAAAAAAACGCAAAAACAAAACCACAAGAGAAAGGCCGGAGGACTTTTTCCTTTTCAAAAAAAGAACGACAACGGCCGCCCGGGCGCCGCGACCCCCGCGCAGGAGCAGGGCGCCCCCCGCGCCCCGCCCCCCCCCCCCCCGCCCCCCCCCCCCCCCCCCCGCCCCGCGCCCCCCTCCCCAAAAAAAAAAATCAAAAAACCAAACACAAACCCCCTCCAGCGCTGCAGCAGTGTGTCCATCGTCGGGCGAGAGTAGTGGCGAGCCGAAAAGCGCGCGCTGGAGCTGGACGACGTCGACGTGCCCATCACCTCGACGCCAGCTTCCGTCCCCAAGTTCCTAAACCCCACCCACCCACCCCACACGCGTGTGTGTCATGTTGTTTGTTTGTTGCTCTCTTCTTATCCTCCCGACTTTTGTTTGTGGACCATTGCATTCACTGGCGGATCAGGATTTTCTGACAGAGGGGGGAGAAGGTCAATTTTTTTTTTACCGCACAAACTATACTACTATGGAATAGACAAAAATGACGGGATTTCGCAGCTCCCTTACGAATCAAACGGAGTGGAAGAGAACCACAGCGCCGCAGGCGAAAATGTTGCGCTTTTGAGTGCCTAAATCCAAGGAAAACGTCAAAATCTGCCTGTTTTCCCTTGTGATCGCCCTTCTTTCCTGCTTCTCCCCCTGATCTCTCCCCCTCCTTCCCCTCCTTATGAGCTGACAGGAGGGGAAGACCCCCCTCTCCCCCCCGTCTGGATCCGCTAGTGATTGCATTGTTTGTGTGGTAGTCGCATAGCCTCTCCCTTGACTGTATTTCAACAGTTAGTCACGCGCGCTCGCGCATGCACACACACAAGGAACAAAAAATGGGTCACAATGAACATGCTCTTTGGTTCGGACTTCAGCGTGCCAGGCGCGCACGCAGAAGGGGAGGAGAGAGAGCAGCGCGCCGTAGTAGGAAGGGAGGGCGGGCGAGGATCGTAGGTCGTCACGGAAATTGGGTCAGGCGAGGGGTAAATCGGATTTTTTTTATTGGGCTGGGTGGGGGTGGGTTGCGCAAATCCGCACACGATTTTATTTCTAGTCGAACACACGCGTCTTCCACAGGCTAGCCATCTTGTGCCAACGCGCCGTTCTCGTCAAGCTCTTGAAGCGCAGCGAGAAATCGTCGTTGTACGCCTCCTCTTGTGGTGTCGGCGTTGGGTCAGGTTGACCGACACGATCGGCGTCTGCAGATGATCTGCAACCCAAAAATACGACAAGCGAGCGAGTTCCGTCGCCGATATACGAAAATCCAACAATCAAACTCGGAGGCCGTAGCCGCTGTCCGCCAGCATAATCGCTCCCGAAAATGTGCGCCAGCAGGCGTCGGAGTGGTGGCTCAACTTTGAAGGTCGCTGTCGAAGCAGAATCGGTCGCGACAATCTCCCGCTTCAAGCTAATTCTGACGAATTTCGCGGTCTAGTAACGCCTCGTCGCCCGACAGCGTCAGATCCAACGCGTTCCGCGCCGCCATGTCGACGCTAAAGCGAGTTTACACCTTTGATGACGCCCTTTCGGCGTAATCAAACTTTTATTACAGCTTGAATTCAAAACGAGTTCGTATTGGCGCTTGACAATTTGCTGAAACCGACTTCGCCATAAACACGCAAAAACTACGGTAGTTCTGTCGTCAGTTTGATTGGGATCTGTACTCATTGTATAATCAGCTGACAACTTACTGAAACTGACTTTTACAACAAACTCAAAACAGCATGAAAATAGTAAAGTCATAATCAGTTTTACAAGGTAATGTAACGGGGCCCAAGTCGGTTGCGGGTGCGTTTGTTGTTCGCTGCTGTGCGTTGAGTTCTCCTTGGTGCACTTGTTTTGGTTCCAGCTGATGTGGCGATGACGTGCTTGAAGAGGTCGGAGTGGCGCCTGGAGGAGTCGGTGGAGGAGCTGGCGCTTGTCAGAGGGGCGACGTACAACCGCGCGACGAGGCGCTTCATCGAGTCGGCAGCGGCGCGCGCCTTTTGCCGCCGGTCGCGTTAGCGGCGCCGAGGACGATTGCAGGGAGGCTGTGGCGTGCAGCGAGGACGGCCTGCAGAGACTGCTGGAGCTCGTGCTCGCCTTCGTCGACGCGCTCTGCGTGAAGGCGGACGACGAGCGCGACGCGACCGTCCACGGCAGCAAGAGTCGGCGCGAGACGCTCCTCATGTCCGTCTCCGAGGACGCCGCCGCCCACGCCCCCGCCCTGCCTCAGCTGCCCATCTTGAAACAGTGCGCGGTCGTCGTAGGCTCGGTCTTAGGCTAGGGTGCGCTCTCGCAGATTGGGCGCCCCAGTCACCTACCGCGCCCTGTTGTCCGAGCTGCACAAGCAGGTGAAGCTGAGGCCTCGCAGCACGCTCGTCAAGCGCCTCGGTGCCGCCGGCCAGCGACGCGAGATCCGCCAGTGGCTTCGGCTCGCCCGCCTCCTCAACCTGCTCGTGCAGATGATCCGACTGGAGGTGCGTGCGTGCGCGTCCGCGAAGCCGCTACCGGTTGCCTCATAGACAGCGAGAGGCGACGCCGCTTAGGTGGCGATGAAGCTGCAGTCGATGAGGATCGCGGTCGTCCGACACGTGACGCTCTGTCTGGAGCTGGTAGTCGCCAGCAACAGCGGCTTCCTCTTCCTGCTCGACAGCTGCTGGGACGAGGTGGGAGCAACGCTGCACGCGCACACACTTCGTGCTGACGTGTACATTGTACATTACGTTGTACACTGCAGAGTACACGGGTATGTACGTACAGATGGTCGCGGCGAACGGTTCCGAAGACGACCAGCTCCTTCTCGCCGTCAGGGTGCTGCAGAACGCGACGCGCGTGCTGAGGAAAGTCTGCACCAGTATTCGACAAGTGCGTCGCGTTGCTTGTCCCACAGTTGTCACTCGTATGGGATGTCGGCGACTGTCTGTGCAGAGTCTGTTGGAGAAGGCGCGATTGACGAAGAAGCGCAAGCGACGGGCCGCCGGCAGCGGAGTGGCGGCTGGCGGCAGCGCGGGCGGCGGCTGCTCGCAGAGTCGGCTGTTGGCCACCTGCTCCGCGGCCTGCGAGGCGTTCGTGCGCGCCGTCGCGAAGGCGGCCAGCGACCACGGCTGGGCCAAGTCCACCGTCGTCGGCCTTCTCGTCGCCGAGTCTCTCGAGGTCCGGTCCGCCCTCTGTCCCTGTTCTTCTGCTGCTCCAGCACGCGCAACCGGCGTCCGTTGCCGCCGCAGGAGGAGAAGCGGCGAATCGCCGAGCATCACAAGGCGGCTGCCGAGCGCAGAAGGCTGCAGACGGAGGAAAGCGACAACGAGGACGAGAGGGAAGACGGAAACGGGCGCGATGTCGACGACGAAGTTGCTGTCGAGACGGATGGACTTGAGGAAGACGACGTGCGTGTACCGGCTGTCGCGCACTGGCCGTTCGCTTGCCTCGATTGCTCGCTTAGCAGGAGGAGAGGACGCCGGGCCTGGGGCGTGAGGAACGTCGTCAAAGGTCGTCGTCAGTTGAGGAGGGTCGCCCAGAGCAGCCGGAAGAAGAGGAGGAGGAGGAGGATGGGGTGGTGGGAGAGGAGCAGGACAGACAGCCCAGTCCAAATTGGGACGACGAGGAACTGAGCGAGGGATACTGAACCGTGTTCTTTGGTCCAGCCAATCTTAGCACGGTGCTCAGTAATGGTTGTGCGTGCGTATGTAATGATACACACGCACGATGTACAGTGGTGTTTCGTGCGACCTCGTGTGACCAAATTATTCGAGATAGCCTGAAGGTCGCGTTCACTTGTGCTGGCTACGAATCACGGGCAACCTACAGCGTCCCCTGGAGTTTCCCAATCCGTTTGTCATCGATCTTCCGTTTGAACGCCGCAGGGGCGTTGTCTTGCATTTCATGCGTGCGCTGACTGTAGGACGGCGGCTTCAAACGAGCATGCCCGACTAGTGTCGTTGTGTCGTAAAGTTTGTCTCACAAGTTGAGTTGAGCCATAAAGTTTCCGTTGAGGTTATCAGCCAGTACATGATGTTCGCTGCGTGTGCTACTGGCCGTCTTACGAAAAGTTGCTCTTCTCTGGCGCGTCATCATCGCAATGGCCGCCACAGTTCGACTGCTAATGGTGCTGTTGTGCATCTCTACCGCTGGTTCGATGCTTGAAGCTCGCTAAGCGTGCAATTTCGCAATGGTTCTATCGCCCCTTACCAGCCGGACTGATTGGTGAATGCGAATTCGGCAGCGGCTCGAAGTTTCGGTGGATGCAGCTCGACATCATCCGGCCCAGTCTCGGCGCCGTTGTCCACCGAGGTGCGACACTCTGCCGCGTTTTGGCGCAATCCCCCTGCCTGCAGGTGTGCCACAGGGCGCCAACTTCTGTCACGGCAAAATCGCTCCTCACAAGTACGCGGTCCGAGTCTACGGGGACTTGGCTTGCGCCCGGGAATCCAATTCTCGCCGACCAATGAAGCGCGTTGGCGGGTGCGCCAGCGCGGGCGAGTCTTCCAGTAGATGTTGCATTGCACAGATGTGAATGATGTCATGTGATGTGTCTTCCAGACGCGGACGTGGTGCTCTGCGCCAACAACCGGCAGCGTCTGCTGGTGCGTCTCGCGGCGGCCGTCTCCAAGGATGCGCACTCCATGGCGCGCACCTTGTCGCGCACTCTGGGCGAGAGGTTGTGCTCCTGTTGCCAACTCGTTCTTTGTTGCCACCTTTTGTGTGTTCTGAACCTTCTATAAATGACCAAGTGGCCCAGTCCCTTTTCTTCGCAGCACGTCCAGCGTCCTTTGCGAGTTTGTTCGGGCGATCTGTTCCAGGAACAAGTGGGTCGTGTTCGTGGCGGAATTGCGATACCGACTGGGCGAGGTCCACTCGCGCTCCTACACCGACCGAAACGTCTGCGTCATGAGCGGCCTGCAGAGCGCCTCCAGGCTCACTCAGTTCGTCGTCATGTTGGCCAAAGTCGCCACTCTGCCGTCGGCAGATGCGCTCGTCCAGACGAACAATCCTATCCGTGAGCCAACAGGCAAACAGTCTCGTAGTCGTCAAGAGTAACCGACCATTCAGAGAAGGCCGGTGCTGCGGAAGCGGTCGACCTAGCCTCCTCCTGCCAGCCCCCTCCGAATTCCGCAACTTCGGATGACAACGCCCAAGTTTGGATGCGCCTGTTGATCTCGGAGGGCCTGGAAAGGGCGTCATTGGTTGGCGACCAAATGCTGGCCGAAAACCATTGTCTCACCGCGAGCCACCGACTGGGCTGGTTGGCCAGCGCTGCTCGCGTCGACCTCGAGTGCGACGACGACGCACCCATCGGCACGGCGTTGACGGGTCCACGTCGTGAGCGTCAGCAGAGCACAGCTGCCTCGGCGGCACTCGCTTTCGCGTAGTGCTTACTTACACAGAGGTTTACGATTCAGCACAACTCTACAGGACCACGAGTCGTCAAGCGGACGACGAGACAAATAATGCGTGCACACGGAGTACGTACAATCCTATTCTTAGCGCGTGTATGTACCTATCACGTGTGCGACGTACGACTACAATGCTTGTACAACGTGCGTGTGCAATGCAACTTGCACAAGCGTTGTGTACACTTGTGCAATGTCGCCACCTGTATCATTAATTCAATTATTGTTCCGTACGTACGAAGGCATGACACGCTAGGGCGATTACTGTATGAATCTTTGGGGCCAGTCGTTTCATTCTAGTACAGAAAAATGTTGTATGTATGTAAATATCCGGTGAACCAAACGAGCTACAAACTGCCGTACCAAGCTTGTTAATTACCGTACCTACCGTAGCGTACAAGAGTACCAACGTACGTTGCAAGCGTACCAATAGGGAACTCGATAGACACATGATCGAGCTTTGCAGACGAAAACGCCGAGGAGTGCCTGGACCTGGACTTGCGCGAGTCTATTGGGGCACTGATCGCCAGCAGCACAACCGATAGCCCGTATGAGATCGCCAAGAGCATCCAGCGTCTGCTTCTCCGTGGCGGTGCGCGCGAGCGTGAAAGTGTTGCTTCTCCTTTTGCTGACGTCACGAGATTGCAGGGGATCGCAGCCGCGTGCTGGTTGTCCGTCTGTCGGCCGAGCACAAGTACACGCGCAGCGTCGCCTCCGACCTTAGCGTCTGCTTCGTCGCCTCGAACAACGCCAACGGTCGACACTTTATTGCGAGCGTCACGAAACTGCTGTTTCTTTGACGAGCGTCTGGTCGAAGACGAGAGACTGGCAAATATACGGGTAGGGACAGTGACAGAGGTCGGGGGGGGGGCTGTCGGTCAGGTGGTGAACGCGTCAAAGGTGCTCTCGTCTTCTGCAACGCCGCCTGCCACGCCTTTCGCCGAGCCGCCGCTGCTGACGCCGCAGCGAAGGCGCAGCGCCATCAGCTCCAACTTGAGACCGTGCACCTCGTCGTGCAGAGCACTCACCTCGTAGCACTCGTGACACCTAGAGGGGAGACGATGGTTAACGGGCGGCGGCCTGTCGTTTCGAGCTCACAGCTTGGTCTCGGGACAACTGCAGTCGGGGTCGTCGCACCGCTTGACTGGGGACTTCCTCTTCTTCTGCGCCACGTTCTTCTTACGGCCGCGGCGTTCCTTCCTGGCAGCGCGCGCGCCGTTCCGCTTGCGGCCCCTGCTCTGCTGTCGGAGTCGACGAAAGACTTGGCGAGCGGAGACGCACTCTCGTGGCATCTGCAATACGGTGACTTTAGAAAGGGTGCTGCGACGCAGCAGGGCGAACGTTGTCTGGGAAGGCGGGGCATTCGGGGAAGCCTTTGTCGTTCGAGTTCTCTCCTCGGATGCACTCGCTGACGCGTCGGAAGCGTTCGGCACGCAGCGCGCGCAGCTCAAGCGCGCCTTCGGTCAACCGCTCCACGTCCGACAACTCGCAGTCGCCCAAGTCGGGCTCTGCCTCTTCCCACTGCTCTGAAGGAAAAGGAATGTCAGCTGTGTCCAAGCAGCGACGGCCGTCCATGGAATCTCGGGGGACACCTTTGAGTCGCTCGAGACGACGCGTCAGGCGGTTCTCTTTTCGTTGGCGCGAGGAGGCCGCTTCAGCGATGCAGTCGCTCACCGCTTGACACGAGTCTTCTTGCTGAATGAAATTCTCGGCCAGGCTCGTGTCATGCACCATCTCTGCAGGGCTACTCTGGGAAGGAATCTCATAACAATGTTCCTAACGTCACGCCTTTCGGGCGGGCTACAAAAATGCCGAATATTGGCATTTTGTCCGGACAATGGTTGGTAAGACAGGACAGTTACGATTAGGTAAGTCGAAGTCGAAGCCGTTAGCGGCACTCACAGAAAAAGCTGCTCCAACGCAGAGCGCAGCCAGAATGGAGAGACACAGTGCGTGCATTTCCGTTGTTGTGAAAAACACCCGGCGCCGTTGTGAGAGGTGTAGCAAAGGAGGACAACAGACTGACCTGACTCCTTCTAACCAGTGTCTTTCGGTGACGTCGACCCCCCCCCCCCCCCACACCCAACTGCATTACAACATGTCCTGAGCCCACGCAGTACTGTGTGCGCCGATGGCACGCACAATATGTGCACTGGTGACGCGTGCGTCAACAATTCGAAGCAGTGACATTATTCATTCCAAGATTTAGCACAATCAGAAACAAAGATCAACATACATGCACACACCATTCCATATCCAACTTCTGTTTGATGCAAAGAGCACTTAAGTGTTAGAGTCCTCGCCGACTCCTTTCTTGTAGGCCCGCCCGACAGCGACACACACACCTTGAAAAGATAATTCACTTTGTTAGCCTGTCCACCCCTCTCTATATATGTATATCGCGCACGTATACGTACGTATATCGCGCACAGGTAAAGCATTGTAGACAATGTTGTCACACGCTCGCTGTATTTCCTGTGATGAACTGTAACAGATTAACTTATCTCCAACATTCCAAAAAATACTCAAGGAGAAGAGAATTGTGGCAGTCGTATGGAACACGCAATGAACGAGAACTGGTCCAGAGCGGCAACTGCGTCGGCGTATGTGGGTTGTGGCAGATGCGAGGCCCAATCAGCTGTCTTCATAGAGTGTCATGAGGAGGGCTCTTGCGTAGCGCTCGAACCAACCACAATGGCACCTCTCTAACAATATACATATGGAGACACAGACTCTTCGCCCGCCGGGAGAATACAGCGCCCGTGCGCTGAGCCAAGCTCGAGATGCGGCGGCGACGACGGCGGCGGCGACTAGTTGGCCTGTTTGTATTCGAGGCGCTCCGTAGGCGCTCGTCGCAGCCGCATCGAGTGCCGCGTTGCAAGCGCCAGCAGAGCTGATGGCAGCACGTCCACGCGCGAGTCACCACCGCCCGATCGCGACGGCGCTGCTGCTCGGGAGTGCGCTGCTGCTGCGGCTGCCAACGCAAGCCTCCGCCTCGGCGGCCAGCGACAGATGCGCCCAATGTCCAGCCTGCTACAATGTTGTCGACAAAGAATCCGCCAATGAAACCGACGCCCCCTGGGACAGCTGCCACACCGCAGCAGGTTAATGACGCAGGCGCCAGTGCCGTCTAACATGCAACGACACCCACGCTCTGTTCAGGAAAAAAATGCCAGCACCATGAAATCTTCTTTATCGACGGCTTCTCGGCAACGTACGATCGCCGCCGTAACATTCCCAAGATTTTCGGTTTAGTATACAACGTTGCTCACTGGTGCGAGCCAAACAAGAACAACTATCGTCTACAATTTATTTGTAAGCGTGGAAGTGCATTGAAAGGCCACCGATGACAGTGTCAGTATCCTAGCCAACGGGTTTGGGAAAGGTGTAGCATACCTGTAACCGGGTCTGGAAGAGTGGGGGGGGGTAGCTGGCCGATTTTGAGTGGGGGGTCTCCGGAGCAAAAAGTGGGGGGGGGTAGCTGGCCATTGTTTGAGTTATACTGGTACTTTTTTTGTCAAAAATGGGTATAAATAGGGTCTAAACAGTGTTATTTAGCTGTTTTATAATCATATAACACTGCAAAGCACTGAAAAACACCTATCGTTTTAGACATGACGAAAATCCTTTGGGAAAATTCTGGGGGGGGGGATTGGGGGGAGTTGGGTGGGTGTTGGAAAACTAGTGGGAGCCCCCAAAGCCCCCCACCCCAGTAACAGGTATGAGGTGTAGCCGTGTACACAGCATAGAAAGGGTTCGCTGTTGTTGTTGTTGGAGAGCAACGCTAGGCACTATTGGAGGGGGGGCACACAATTGGAGAATACACGATAAACGCCTTTGCGCATTGCTTCCAATCTTTGCTAGGCCTCCTAGACATACGAAGAACCGATTTAGACAATGACATTAGAAGGGGCCCATGTGACAGCCGTCAAAGCTGCAACGCGACAGTCCGCCACTTTGTGCAGCAGAGCGTGGCAGCGCGTCCTGCGGCGGCGCTGGACGCGAGTCTGCTTGGCAAGCAGCTGGCCCTCGCCTGGGCCGACATCCCCCAGACGCGGCGCCGATTCACCGCGCCCTCCATCTACGTCTTGAGCGACATAGACGTCACCAGGTCACGCTGCACATCCCAATTAGCACATGCGCTGCACATGCGCTGCACAATTAGCGCTGCACATGCAAAATTAGGCATAAAACAGCTAGGTACATATCATTTATTAGACCCTATTTTGACCCATTTTTGGCCAAAATAAAATTATGTGTCACACAACCTGGAGGGGTGGAGCTGAACCGATACCCCAACGCATGGTGACGAAGTGTCCATTGTGGACATTTACGTCCCGCCCCTTTGGCTCCGGGATCCCCCAAAATTGACCTGACCATAGTCCAGACCAAGTAAGAAGTGTACCCCCAACGTCAAGTAGCGCCAACAGTGGCCACTACTGACAAAAAGACGTGCGTGGTAACCGCAATCGCAATGTTACCGTGTATATTTGGACTTTTAGAGCTGTTTCACCGCATTGCGCGGTTCGACGTAGCCTTTGCTTCACGTGCATTGAGAAGTTATTGCCTCATCCAATCCCAGGCCTCAGAGAGCTTCAAGTGGAATTTGAAACTTCGCTCCAGTACGTCATGTCATTCACTTCAAGTAATTCAGTTAAGACTTGAAGCTAGAATCTGATATGACATTTACCGATGCATACATAGGCATAGATATGTAGGTGCGTATACATGGTACGTTGATATGCCCACGCCCTACATAAGCAGATACCTGGAAAATAAAAGATTGGCATGCGCGAAAATGTGCTCAACAACCTTTAGATCCTTTTGGCAAATCCGCTTCGGCAAAACAGACACGGAAATGGTGCCACTGCCAGGAGAAGAGGTTTGGGACTTCACGAGAAACCACTACAGCAGCAGTGACATCGACCCCAGCCGAAAACTGACCATGAAGGAATACCAATACTTTCTAACAAACTACATGAGATCCTACTGCCAAAGAATGGACTACCTGATGGATGATGAGAAAATGGCGTCCCCAACTCGCGGTATCACTTGCTTTCTGTGTATTAGTGTAGTGTTACAGCAGTATGTTTGCAGCCATAATTAGAACACAACATTTGACCGAAAACCAACTTATTTACATGCTATGTGTGCTGCGTGCACAATTGTTCCACTATAGGCCCAACCCCCTCCCTCGAGCCCAAACATAGCTGGGGTCGACGCGTACGATAACGGTCAGTAGCCGACTTGTTTAGTAGCCGTGCAGCAAGGCTGGGCTGTTGGGCTCAGCATTGCATCGATTGCATTAGCGATTCTTACATCCTGCTGTGTCGTCCTATACTTCAAAGTCTGGAAGCCAATCAAGCAACGTCGGAACAAGCTTGGACAGTGGAGTCCTGAGCTCCAGTCGCAGTGAGTGGATCCTAAACCGAACCATCATATGGGCGCTTTTCAGTGCGTGTGTGTGTGTGCGTGTGTGTGTGTGTGTGTGTGTGTGTGTGTGTGTGTGTGTGTGTGTGTGTGTGTGTGTGTGTGTGTGTGTGTGTGTGTGTATCTCAACCTCACCTATGTTATGTAATGTACACTGTACCTCCACCTCTACAAAGTGAACTAAACCTCCGCTTTTTGGACAGCAGAACGAACCCGTGTATGCAAAATCAGCCGGATCGCGGAGATGTGGACGGATTTCAGGAATTACGTGGAACTGCCTCGACTACGCAGCGTGACGGATCCGTGGGAAGTGCGTGCCAATAAACTAATGATCGACTACAACCATAAATTGGGCAGCGGCGCTTTTGGCAGTGTCTACAAAGGTAAAATGTCAATGAAGGAGCGTTCCATACCATGCAGTTTCGGTTGTCGTAGCTCGACTCATTGGAAGGGCGCCTGCGTCCGACGTTTACAAGTCGACGCTGGCGTCGAGCGCGTTTGAAAATTGCGACGCAGCTGCCAAAGTTCTCCCAAGTAGGCTGTCTTCAAGATAGAGATACAGAGGGAGACAGTGACTCTGGCGCTTGAGTCGTCATCGATTCTAGGTCACG
Source organism: Paralinhomoeus sp. GSCO2_6 (assembly GCA_030248085.1). Classification (NCBI taxonomy): domain Eukaryota; kingdom Metazoa; phylum Nematoda; class Chromadorea; order Monhysterida; family Linhomoeidae; genus Paralinhomoeus; species Paralinhomoeus sp. GSCO2_6. The sequence goes on from JASAMY010001990.1 coordinate 73,121, forward strand.
CAGAAGCGCAGACGCGAGCGGACTTTCGGCAGGAGATCCTCTTCATGCAGGAGCTGGGCTACCACCCGCATATCGTCAACATTCTGGGCTCGATTCTAGCGAGCGGCACGACGCCGACGCTCGTCATGGAGTACTGCGCACATGGGGACCTGCGCAAGTTTCTGCGTCACCACAAGGACGCCATTGTATATGGGATCCGCTCAAAAGCAAACTTGCTACTTTGTGTAACTGTCGGCGTTGTGGCCGCCGTTTCAGGAAGCGGACGTGGCGCCGAGCGAGGCATCGGCGGAGGACGCGGGCGCCTGGCGCGTTCGGGACCTCGTCTCGTTCGCCTGGCAGATCTGCGACGGCATGGCCTACGTCGCCGCCAAGGGAGCCATTCACCGCGACTTAGCCGCAAGAAACGTCTTCATCGACGACAAGCGGACAGCCAAAGTTCGTCTAACACGTCAGTGTGTATCAACCCCCCCTCCCCCCACACACCACTCAAAAGATTAGCACCTGATCGCCGCCTTCGTCACGCACGCAGGCACGCAAGCTGCAGGGGCCATGACAGTGCTCGACGGAGGTTACAGATAGGCGACTTTGGTCTGTGCCGGCTGGCAAGCCACGACGTGTACTCGGCCACGGGTGGCGGTCGACTGCCGATCAAATGGATGGCGATCGAATCGCTGGAGCACTACGAGTATTCGACCAAGTCCGATGTGTGAGCGAGGGAGAGCAGCCGGCGCGCGGTGTCGGACCGAGGCCGGTGGAGCAGCGCAGGCTCACTTTAGCTGGTCCTACGGCGTTCTGCTGTTCGAGCTGTTCAGCTGCGGCGACTGTCCCTACGCGGACGTGCAGGCGGCCGACATGATTGAGCGTCTCAGAAGTGGCACCTTCCTCCAACAGCCGCGTCATTGCACCGACGAATTGTGAGCGCCCGCGTTGCCGACACCAGAGGGTCGATTGTCGAGACGACGCTCGGCGTTCAGCTACGCATTGATGCGACAGTGCTGGAGTCTGGAGCCGGCGGAGAGGCCGAGCTTCGACCAGCTCAAGGAGAGGATCGCCGCAGTCCTGGAGCGCGCCACAGAGCAGTACGGCTACCTCCTCGGCCTTCAACAATCTCAGCAGTCGCAAACTGCAGACCCCAGCGCAGCAGTAGCGTCCCCTGCTCGACCAGACGAAGAAGAAGAATCCCAGATTTAAAATGTACCCACCTATACATGGGGATATCAGTTACTTTTCTGCGTTGTGCTTGCGTTGTCGCTACGTACACCTAACGTTACTGTACATTGCTACGAAAGAAATCAGAGTTACGTTTCGTCAAATGCAGTCGTGTGGCAGGGAAGTTTTGGAAATTTACCTTTATTATGTACATTGTAGACACGTGCACAAGTATTTGCAACGCCGTGGAAATTTGCGCATGACTGTGCACTGTCCTGTTGCTTTACGGTTCTTCCGTTTGTGATGTTCAAAGACGAAGACTGGAGCGCGGACAGAGCATAAACCGACACAAGCCGACCGGCTCGAGGCAGAGGCGGCAGGGGGAACGGCCGAAGGCGGCAGACGGTCCGGCATTCGTGACGCCCAACGCGGCGGCGGCCACTCAGCAGCACGAGCGCCGACGGGCTGGGACCGCCGGCCGGCTGGAAGGGGCTGGACGGCCGGCCGGCGCCGGAAGTTGGAAGTGGGCACGCAAGCGAGCGCCATAACTGATCATAACTCGATTTTGCTTCCTGGTGTTTGGCCCTTGTCGGCTGATTTATTCATTGGGCCAGTCTACACGCGCCGCAGCCGCCGCTTGCTTTCACATGGCCCTATGCGCGTGCGCCATACAGCCCCCACGACGCAGATGTCGCTGGCTGTGGCTGGCTACTGTTTTCGCAACTTTGACTCCGCCAATTCCTTCAGCACAATGAGAACGTAACAGAGACGAATCTGCGTGGCGTGGTGTGTTGTTGAGTTGAAGGGCATACGCCAAAATTTATGGTTTTGTTGTATATGGCGCGTCGGTGTCGGTTAACGTACCGACTGTCGCGCGGCTGCCCACTGGCTCAGATTACTCAGCCGGCCATAATTTTCGCGATCGTTTAAACACGGCAATTCTGACTGACCGTAGGGTATCCTTTTCGCCTATCGGTACATATCGGTACATATCGTCTTTCTGTGGGTAAACGTACCACATGGTCGAACCAGTTAGAATGCCGATGCTCAGTACAATACGTGTGTAGTGTACGCGTACGGTACAGTACATGTACTGTACAGGTACATGTGTTGCGACACAGCGCACTAGCGGAGGAGCCCCATTAGGTAGCGAATATAGGGGCTCGCGGTTGGTTGCTGCAGCCGCCCTCGGCCATATTCCTCGAATCGACCCAACTTCCACTTACTTGAGATTCCATCAGTGCCGACCCCGAGTCCAACTCTGTCCGCTGTCCTCCATATGTGTGTGTGTGTGTGCATTATAGCAAAAAGTAATTATTTTGAGGCGTCCATTTCAGCTATTGCTTTAGGTCGAGTCGGTCGGTCCGTACCGATTTCGACTAGTGCCGCGGACGCGGACGCGCAGAGCCGTCTGTGCCGGCGGTGCGGGGCGGAGCCGACCCTTCTGCGACTTATTAAATTTTGCTGCCCCCTCCTGACCCTCGGCCCGGGCCGGCCGCGCGACAGTCCCGTGGCGCCCCCCCCCCCCCCCGCCCCACAGCCCTCTTAAGATTGCAATGATAAAACTGCGTCCATATGCGAGGAGCGGACGCGGACCGCTTGCCCTCCTCGCCCGCCGCCACCCACACCCCGTAAGCCCTCGTCTAATGCCGTTTCATGATCAAATTTGGACCCATCGGCGCCGTAATGACCCTCCTGCCCGACGCGACGCGACCACCGTCGCCCAGGCCCCATCCGTCCACGCGCAACTCCTCAGTCATCGTCGGCTCGAGTCCACCACCACCAGTTGTGACACGTCCAACTAACCAACCGTTCATACGGTACAATTCACTGTTTATGCAAATACTCAGAGTCAGGTTGTACTTAGAGGGTATTCCGATATTGGTACTCGACGTTGCGAGCGCATGCACGTTGTCCGAGTATATCAAGAAGGCAATCGTTTACTTTCGGTATACGATACAAATAGAATTCTTAGGGGAAACTGGAATGCAGGTACTATACTGTATACTGTACTGCACAACATACGCAGAACATTTTAAGGAAAAATTTGCAGGCGGCTGCAAAAAAAAGGAGAACCTATATTAGGGGTCAGACGCTGACGCGCTGACCCTGATGACTCAATTATCCACGCTGTTGTTTCTTTGTTACGTGTGTGAGGCTGCTATGTACAGTATGTATGTATGTATACGTTGTAGTTCTTCCTTTCTTACGCTAAGCCACAGCTATACGCAGCAAATTTTAACCGGGGGCGGCGCGGCTACACCTTTGTGAGTAGAATGTAAATATCGGCCCTAAATCAGTCGTAGAAAAAAACGTCATAAAAGCGGCGCTGCGCTGCGCGGAAAAGGCAACAGAATTTATGCGCGGCGCATATGACGGGAATAAATTCCACATATCGTGTAGAATGGTTCGTTTGTTTGGAGGCGCCACAGCCGGCGCCCGCTGCCCGCCGCCGCCCGCATCCGCCGCCGCGGTCCGAATGAGCACTTTATATGAAAAATATTGCAGGGCCTTGCCTAATAACCGCCGCCGCGCCCGGCGCAGCCGCAACGGCGCCCGCCCGTACATATCCATACATACATACATACACGCACACATATCTGCTGCTGCTGCTGCTGTCGCAGTTGGCCGGTCCGTAGGACTGACGGCCTGTTGATGAGGCGCCGGCTAACGATCGCCGGCCCGCGCCGCCCCCAATGTATTCATAAGCAGTGGCCGCCGCGCCCGGGGCGCAGGCAGGCAGGCAGGCCCGGCCGCGCGCGCAGTCCTCATGACTATGCATGGTATGAAAATATTAGCTTGAAGCAGCAAGCTGGCGGCAGAATGCACACCCGGACGTGCAGGCGGCAGGGAGTGGACGGAGAAGCGGCGGCGCGCTCGTCATGTTTTTCTAGAGCTGCGGACGCGAGAGCGCGTCTTCGATGATAGCTCCAGCCGTCTCGGCAGCAGCCGTTGCGGTCGGCGGCGGCGGCGGCGTTTGTAGCAATCGGACGCATTCCAATCATAAGGAGGCGCAACTCGATTCATCCCACTCAAAGCGGCCGCTGCCAGTGAGCAAAAACACCCATTACCCGTCTTAGATTACGAGGAGGGGGGGGGGAGAGACGCGGCACTTCAATTTCTCCCATGCCTGTCTGACCAACATTACACGACGCCGCAAAATATTACTTTCCCCCACCGTGCCGTGGCCTCGCTCGGCGCATTGCTCATATGGACGACGGCCCGCCGCCGTCTTGCCGCCAGCCGCCGCGACGGCCGTCCGTCTGAGGCGGTTATGGAATTCGACGTCGCGAGGAATTGTTAATGGGCTCTCGTCTCCTCAGGCCCGTCCAAATATTATTTTCTTCCATGTATACAATTGAGCACTCGGCGCGTCTGCGGCTCCGTCCGCCGTGCGCCCGCCGCTGCGGCCACTCGAGCGATTGTCGTCCCCCACCCTTGGAAGATCCAGTGTTCGGCACCGCTGCACGAATTGCGTCCCGGTCTGTTAGTGGCAATAGGCAGTGCGTTTGCCATTCAAATTCGCGTGTATTCTCTAGGCGCTCTCAAATTTTGAGTGTGCGCTAAACGCTCCGTGTCTCACCGTCCTCGGACGGAAGGTGCGCGGTTGGTGGTGGTGGCGGCGCGTGCATGCGTGGGGTGGGAGCGCGCGTGTCGACGCGCCCGCAGGTGTGGGCAGCCGGCGCCTGTCATAAGAATGGACTATATAGAAACATGAGCGAGCGCTGCCGAGCGCGACGCACGCCCGCACGCGAGCGCGCGCAGGGCGCGATTGTCTCCAAAGGGCCGTTAAACTTTACGATTCGCTGTCGACGCCGCCGTAGCAGTCGTCGTCGGCGGCGACGAGGCGACCGAGCGGCGCGCCGTTGCTGCCAAAACTTCGACATTTGTCATAAGGACCGCGCTCGGCTGCCTCCCTCGTAAGGTTGTTGTTGTTACGCCGTCGACGGAGCGGCGTCGGTCCGGTGGCCGCGACGCCGCTTCCATTTCTCTTCTCTATGCGCACCCAACAACCAAGTCGCCCTCCCCACGAGGAACCACTGCGCGAATTCGTGCAGCGCGGCGTGCGCGTCCGTGTGCCCCGCCCCGCGCCGCGTCGACCGCGCCTCCACGCCATAAACAGTCGCTGTAAACAAACTGAGCGCGCTTTTTCTCTAGTAATAAGTGGCCATTCAAAGCTCGTGAAATTCTAGAGCCGGTTTCCCACAGATGCTTTCCTACAATTCGTCTGTCCTCGTCAGCCCTTTTCTCCGCATGCCTACGCTACCGTAGTCGGTAGCTCCAGCTGAGGTAGAGTGAGCAACCACCGCTCATCGACAACATCTGACGCTTCAGCAGTGTCAATGCTTTCTCACTGGTCCGTAGTCCGTAGTACGATGCTGGTGTGGTGTCCAAAGAAGTTTCGGTTCAATCCACTCTGCAGCTGGCTCGTGTTGCGTAGCGTTACGCTGCAGCAGCCGCCAACAGCCGGCCATTAGTGAGTGCGTCGTCGTCGTCGTCGTCCAGCGGGCGGACGGGCGGGCGCGCGGGCGCGCACGTCGGCGGCGCGTGCGAGAGCGCCGTCGTTTTTGCCTGCGGCCGACAATCATAAATTCGTCTCGTTTCCCGTCCCCCAGTTGGGCCGGCTGGCAGCAAAAAGCCCATTACGCGAGGAGTGGTGTGCGAGAGCGGCGGCGTCGTTTGTCTCCAGTCGGAGTTGCATATGGTTTTGGCAATTCGGGGGGCGTCGCGCGCGGCGCGAGAATGGCGCGCGCGCCATGGCGGCGAGGAGACCAAAGGCGGCGGCTGGACGGCGGAGGCGCGCGCGCGCCGCTGCCGCCGGCGAGGCCGCCCGCCGCCGCCGCCGTTCGATATTTATGCGAGGCAGAAACTCATAAAACGCGGTTTTTGCAAGGCACGCCGATGTTGCGAGTTTTGAAAACGACGAGGAGAGATCGGCGGCCGCGGCGAGGCGCCCCTCCGAGCGACGCGCGAATGAGAGGGCAACGACGACGTCGATCGCGCGCTCCGCCGTCGTCTCGGCATGTGCCAATCGCCGCGTTATGACCGCAGCGAGACTCAGAGGACGGCGCCGCTGTTGCAAACCTAGGAGATCTCTTTGTTGGCTGTCGGCTACGCGCCACGCATCATTTGCTGCGTGCCTTCCCCTACCGCGCCGAGTAGAACGCGCCGGTCCTACCGTAGGTTTTCGTCACATGTACATCTCTAACTAAGGGCAACATACGTACAACGTACATGTAGGAAGGTCCAGCAACCGATTTCTCGCAAGCGAGCGAGAGAAACCAGTCGAACCTGCGCTCGCAGATAAGACATCGCGCGCGAGCGGTTCGCTTTGTTCTTCGTGAGTCAACGCGGAATCAGCCACTGCAAGTGAGCACTACGTAATACACGCACGCACACGTATACGTTAGCGATGTGCGACGAGATGAGCGCACTTTCTGGCGGCGGGCCCAAAGTCGCTCAGTCATTGGAGCCGACAGTCGCACAGCGCTCCCTCATTGTCACCGTCGTCGATTCTGGTTGCGGGCGTGCCGACGACGACGCCGCTGTCGTCTCGCCGACTGGCGCCTCTGAGGAGACGCGAGGCATGATTGAAAAAATCAAAATTGCGCCCCGTTGGCCGCCGGCACTTTTTGTGGCGCGCACGCACGCACGCGCGCGCGGCGCCCCGTACGCCGCCCGCGTTTTACCGCCACTGTCGACGACGCAGGCGGGCGCGCGCGAGTGGGGCGGGCGCGCGGGAGGGAGCCAGCCACCCCCGTACGCCGTCTCCGCGCCACTCGCCGCCGTCCGTGCCGCCGACAATGCTCGTTTATTACTAATCGCCGGGTGCCGTGGCATGCCGACGGCGCGCCAGCGCCTTTATGACTGCCCAGAAATTGAATCGCGCGTTTCTTTCGTCCGCGCCTCCACCCTGCAGTCGCTGACGACGACGACCCAACGCGCTCGCGCTCCGAGGCGGCCGGCCGCTACAACGCGCTGTGCCAGGCTTTATGACTACTGCCTCTGGTCCATCGCTGCGCGCGCTCATGGACTTCCGCTGATTCTCATTTCTTTTTGGCAAACGAGTTTCTTTTTGGCCGCACTTACGGTAACACGCGCCACGCACACGATTTTGCCGCACTGTACAGTAGCGCCACCGCGCGGGGAGTGTCTCTTTGCTTTACGACAGACTGCGCTGCCTGACGAAACGTTTGGGTTAGCAAAACGGCGCCCACAAAGGCAACTGTCTTATGGCCTTTATCTTAGCACATATTATAACCATTTATGTGCATTCTTCCGTGTTATTATTTTGCTGATAGGGCCCGCGTCGCAAATTCAGAAGCTGCACAGCGACGCGCTGGGTTCGCCGGGCAACGGGCGGGCGGGACGACGCCACGGCCCGCTTATCTCAGTGGCGCCTATTGTTTGTTCGGCTACTACCTTACATTTCCTTTAGTCCATAATCATATTATAGAAGACGCCGAGTGCGCAGCCCCACCACAGCACCGCCGCGCCGTCGTCGTCTTGCGGATTCTAGCTAGACGGACCGGCCGGCCGGCCGGCCGGCCGGCCTTCGACAAGACATATTCATAAGCGAATAGGCAAATAACAAGCTGAGCTGTCTCGGCCTTTGGCCGGCGACGGCGACGACGCCGACGAAGACTAGGCGCTCGCTAGCTCCTCGGCAATGAATGTACCCAGCCGCTTACTTATGTTTGCCAAATATTTCTCAACGTGAGCCGCGCCGCGCAGCCGCCGCCTTTGGAACAAAGTGAGCGCCGCGTCGTCGGCCGGCTCCCTCCCTCGCCGACGACGCCGACGCCACCCCCTCCTCGTTGGCGCTCATCTCCCGATCTGTCGCTCCAAAAAGTGCCCACTGCGCGCCGGGGACGCGCCAAGATTTACGGTTTTCTTGACCCGCATCCATTGTGCAAAAACGTCTCTCTGTTCCCCCACTCGGACGGAAAATCACTTATAAGAATCGCCGTTCTCCCCCACAATGCCTACAAATTGTGGAATCGTTACGAGGAATGCCTTTGAGCAGCCGCGGAAGCGAACGGCGCCGCTCTTGGGGCAGCAGCGCACATTGTGTAGGTGCGTGAATGGCTTCGCCCTCCCGCCGTAGAACTGCGCGGAGCCCGTTCGTTGTTTGTAGGCGTGGCCCGGCGCCGACGACCCGCAGCCAATTGGTGCGCCGACGCGGCAGGCCACGCCCCCACCAATCCATTCGACCCGTCTCGCGAGCAATGTTTGGCCCTGGCAGCTGAGCCATTTGTTGCTCGTCGTCGCGCCTCTCTTCCTCGCCTTGTCGTCTTTGGCGACGCACCGACGGCGCTGCAGCGTGTCGTCGTGTCACCTTATCATCACCTTCCCTCTTAGTCTTCTTTTCTTGTCCAACAACGCCTCCGCTTTTCTCCAAGCCAGTCAGCCGCGGTCTTGCCATGCAGCTTTACGGACCCCAATGTCCGTCGCGCGCGTGCGTAGTATGCTATGGTGCGTCCTTAGGAGCACGCGAACGAGTTTTGCAGGACAGTCCTTTGCGTCGCGCGAGCTGCTGCGACATGAAAAGAACCGTAATCGTTCGTCACCGTTAAGGTTGCCAATTGGCGGACTAGTGAACCCCGCGGAAAAAATCGTCCGAGGACAAAAAGCCGGCGGCTGGCCGAGCGAGCATGTCAGCTGGCTCGACGCGGCGCAAACAGACGAAGCCCCAGAGGATCTCCAGCGGCGACACATCTGAGGAGCCACTCGCCACTCGGACGCCAGGTATATAGATTCGTTTACGTGCACGCTGCCCCCCCCCCCCCAACAACAGCCGACGCTCTATTTTATTGCTGACAAGAGCGGCGGATAAGCCTTTGAGAGAAGAAGTTGTAGGCAACACCCCACCCGCCCGCACTCTCCCTCTCTCTCTCATATGACCGTTTCTGCCCATTTTTCCTGCAATGATGGCTCATAACGGTCAAACGCCTTTTTATCTCCACGACAGTCGCCAAGGCCGTCGTAAACTGCGCGTTTTACGACGGCCGCATATGAAACAAGGAACATTAACCTAGAATCGCGGTGCACGAGAGCGAGCACGCACACTCGCAGCACTGCATTGGAGGCGGCCGACGGCTGCGGTTACGCAGTGCAGCGTATCCATATTTTCCGTTCCCTGCATGCACGCACACCCAGACAAAGACAGTGGGCAATACAGTAGGAGGCTTGACGGCTTCTTCGACTCCGTTGGCTTGGCCCATGCGCATTTCTCGTTGCATTGTCGATTGCACGGTGTCACGCGCCGCTCTACACTGCGCATGTGTAGGACAGTCGGGCCCGAACGTGTACAGTAGTGGCATACGGTCGACTAGTAGGCGGCGACTAGGGTTGTGTGTGTGCGTGGTCCGCAGAGTAGCCGGGAAAAGGTAGGCGGCCAGGCTGTTCCTCACGACGCGTCATCAATCGCGGACGCGGCTGCCTGGATGGAACTTGTCAAAACAAGGTCGGCGGCCGTCCTTTGCAAATCGAATAAAATTCCATGTCTCATTATCGATATCGGTCGGGCGGGGTCGTCGACGTCGTCGGAAGGGGCACGGGTCGCGACTGGCCCCGGGTGGCGGCAAAATTTTATGGAAGGCGGCAACGCGAAGAAGCAAGGTTCATTAGTCTTTCTAAAGGCATTTACCCCTCATGCCATATTGATTCCTGCCGCTTCGATTGGGCCGAATGCGACCACGCTCGACGCCCGCTCGGCCGGCTCGGCGGTCGCGCGTCCATAATCAAATAATATAACGAGCATGCGCATTGTTTATTAAGTTTTGACTCGGACCCAAAGAGTCGGCGACTCTGATTTGGCCGTCATCGCGGAATGTACATACCGTAGCGTTTGCTGGAGCCAAGTTGGTGCGGTCTGCAGACGAGGGCGCCGGTGTGGGAAACGAAGAAAGACGTGGGGATCGGGCTGGCTTTGAAGCTGGCCAGCGCCGTGGAATGGAAGAAAGCGAGTTGCAGAGCGCGAATTCATCAGGGCCTCGTCTCGTCGCCAGCGTTCCATCGTCCGTCCGTCCGTTCGTCCGCTGATAGCTTTTGATTATGGATTTGGTGTCTGTAAAAAGAATTATGGAGGGAGGCGGTCGGCACAGACGGGCCGCGAAACGACCCATATAAATGAGCGTTCGGCGCTTGTTTTCCGCAGCGGACGGAGCCGCCGGGCGCCGAATATGCGGGACGGCGGCGCACGAGATAGGAAAGCAGTCGTCCGGCGCCTCTAACCGCCTCACCAATCATTCGGCCCGCTCCACGACAGTTCTTCGCCTTTTTTGGAAGCACAAGATGGACGCTGCCCGCTAATGCGATATTATTAGACGCCATGCTCGTCCTTCATTCGCACTGCCCGGGCGCGCCGTCAAGTCCCGCCGAGTGCAGCTGCCTGCTACTGATGATGCTGTAGGCCTTGACGTCGACGTAAGCAGGAGAGTGTCGACGAGACGCCTGCTCTGCTCCTCTGCCCCCACGCGGTGGAGACGGTGGCGGATGTCGGCAGTGGGAAGGGAAGCGGCGCAGCCGGCGGCGGTGGCGGCGCTCTGTCCTCTCGATGCCCAGATGGCCCGGCGCCATACCATCAGAATATAAATAACGGGTCATAAAAATCGGCTGGCCGGCCGCAAGAAGCAAGTAGGCGCCGCGAAATATATGACTTGTTCATATGGCGGCATTATGGCTTTCCATCTCGGCCAACGAGCGAGGGGAGAGCGAGCGAGCGAGCGTGCGCCGACTCGGTCTAGTGGCTTCGCGGCGGCAGTTGGTTAGTGGCCATGCGGCCTCGCACAATCCGCGGTCCTGGCAATACCGTCGGGACGCCGTCAAAAACGCGACGGCATATAATTTTAGGAATTCAATCCAAATTTATTGTCTTGAAAATCCTTATGGGCGCCGTAAAGCAGGCGCATCCGCTGCCCTCAAAGGAAAGATTATGATGCCAATGCGGAGAAGGAAATTGATCATCTCTTCCTTCCAACCATATTATTGCCGAACCGCCGCTCAGACAAAAAGCAGGTCCTGCAGGGTATACGTTTTCCGTATGCGCTTCGCAGGTACAATGTACATTGTACATACAGTGTAGCGAACCAGGCGATGATTAATACACGGTAGCAGGCGATTCGTGAAATGCCATTCGTTGTCGACGGTGCATGTGCATTGCATGGACGTTGCGCCGTCGAGCGGCTCGAACGCGAGCGTGCGTGCGTGGCGGCCTTGCAGGACGAAATGCGATTCCATAATCGCGGGAAAGTTTCTTGAAAAGTCTTAGCGCGTCAATTGACTTGCATATCGCACGGCGCGTCGGCGGCGCCTTCAAAGCGCCGCGCGGCGCGCCCGCCTTTACGACGACGACGACGACGACGACAACGCAGTGCGAGACGAGTGGCCGCCAGCGGCGACTGCAACTCAGTCGGCTAGCCGCCCCAGGCGACGAAGAGGCGGCGGCGGTGGCGGCGCGACGGACGAACGACCCACCGTTGGACGCCATAAGTGTATCGCCATTCGTGGAGGGGCCAAACAGCGGCGTGCGAGGCGTCGGACGCGCCTGCCGTCGTGTAACACTGTTATGATTTATGTTGAACCGAAAGCGGCGGTGCGCCCACTCCCCCGCCGCCCGCCATTCCGCTGACGACGGCACAACAGTCGCCTCGAGAACAAAAAGCCCCGGCCGCGAGCTCATAAATTAGAAGATGGAGTTTCGTTTTGGATGCGCAAAAAGTTGACGGATCGCCGAGGCGGGCCGTCGACACTGGCAGCGCTGTAGCGGACGAGCTCTCGAAACGCTGCGGTTCAATTCAAGCGCTCTCGCTGGATACGGTGCGCTGCCGCCGCGCGCGCCAGACAACTTCTCAAATTGTTGTTGTGCCTCCGCGCAACAGTTTACAAACAATGCGCGCCGCTTTTTCGGCTTCCTGGATATTGATATCGACGAACACACGGCCCCGGGAGTGTTTGCTCGCAATTTGTAAATTGGCGTGCGATGGGCACGTCAAGTGAACGCGAGAGAGCGGCCGCGCTGCTTCCCACGGCGCTGAGGAGGCAAGTGCTCGACAGTTGCAGGAGGGCGGCGGAACACTAATCCATGACCCCGAGGCGCGGACACGTACCTCGCCCTCGACAACCCCCCCCCCCCCCTCACTCCCTGCCCCTCACCGCTTGACGGCGCGACAAGAGCCTCCGCCCACCGACCGCGGCCGCGCGCCACCACCGTTTTCTCACAGACGGTCGCGCCGAGTCGACCGCTACTGTTTGTCGTGCCAACCAACTCGTCGAAAGCCGAGAAGGGACATTCTCACAAAACAACTTTCTCGCTTGCTAATAGAGGCACGACGCGACGACGACCCTGGAGGCGGTGTCGGTTCTGCGGGCGCGGCGTCGGCGTCGGCGTCGCCTTTGACCGCCTTTCGCAGTCGCCGTGCGACCGCTGTTTGCAGTAGTCGACGACGCGTCTCGCCATTATGGCTGCGAGAAAAAATACAAACAGTTCACGCGGTGGCACGACCGTCGGCGCCCCGTCTCCGCCTATGCGGCGGCGAGACGCGAAAAAAAATCGGCATCGCCTCATATTTTGTCGGGGTCGCCGCGACGCTGGCAAATATTGACAAACACGGCAAAGAGCAAACCTCGGAAGCCTAAGATGGATGCTTTTAGCGACGCTTCTGCGCGCTAAGAGAGAATTGGCCGCCAACAGCACTGTACGCTGCGCCGCACAGTCAGCGGGCCCGGCGGCACAGTGCGCGCCACATGGGTACACATATGGAGCACTGGAACTATAGAACAATAACAACATGACTCACGTTCGGTCCAACGAGCCAGGCGTAGCACAGTGGCAAACTTGGTGACGTTCAGAGTTGAGCGATGCTGCGTCGCCGCTCTCGGCGTCGACGCAGAACGGCGACTGCCACGTGTGCGGTCGGTGCGCGGCGACTTTCGACGACCTCGACGCGTTCGTGGAGCACAAGCAGTCGGTCGCCTGTCAGGAGCCCGTCACCACTCCATGGGCGCGCGTGCCAGCCGTTCACGATGTACGCACCAATGTTCGTGGACGGCCGAATGTGGCTAGCTTGACTCGACCCTCGTGCAGGCATCGTCGCTCGTGACGCAGCCCACCGTCGAGCAGGACGAGCGAGCGCCCAGCGCTACCGATCTCTCCCTGCAGAGGTCAACCTCGGCCGACTTGGCAGAGGTCAGCAACGCGCACCGCATGCGGAGTCGGAAAGTTAGAAGTGCAGCGCGACAATCGATTCAGGAGGCGACTAGCAGCTCGCCCATGCGGTCCCCTCCAAGCCAGCAGCTGCACGAGGACTTCGGCACGAGCCAACCGACGGACTTCGACGCTGACGAGCTGGACCGCTCGACGCCGATGGACTGCAGCAACGACGCGGCGGATGGAGCGGAGACGCCGCCGCTCGTCATCTCCGACGACCTCAACGATCCGTCGCCACTGGATCTGCGCAAGGCGGAGACGTCAACGGGCCAGAAGGGGGCGATGGAGCTGCTCGAGCACTGGAACCAGCCGACGACCTCGGCGACGGGAGCGGACCAGCTCTCCTCTCTCGTGACCAGCAGCGCGCCGCTCCGCTTCTCGCCTTCCCACACTGGCGACGGCGCCAGCTTTGACGCTTCCCTGCCAGGAGCCACCGTTAACAACGGACTCGTTGTACGTTACCGTCTACTAGACAGGGAGTACCAACAGTCAAACGTACCAACATCGCACTTCAGCAGCTGTCGACGCTCGATGAGGACAACTGGGAGAGCCTCATGGAAGTGACGCACACGGACGAAGCAGAGAAAATCAGGGAACTCGTCGGCGACGTTCCACATCCCGCTGTCACTGAACCAAACCAATGTCTCATTTGCAGGTAGATATCGCTCGCAACACGTGTGACAATACATATGCAAATTTCAGCACTTATGCAAATAATTGATAAACAAGAACGGTACCAGGATACCGTAACTAATGGTAATTTGTAAATCTGTAAGCGGGGAATTTCAAATCATCGCTACGAAACGAATTTGTTGGCTATGTTTCCGACTCCGCACCGAGCGTGGTCAATAATGTCAAAGCTTCAATTTTGCTTCACACTTCGACAAAGCCAGTGAACGACTCTCTCACTCTTGAAGTTACCAATATTGAGATTTTACGCAACTATGCAACGTATGCAAAGATCGTTCGGCATGATCACGTGAAGTACATGTCACATGTTGTGCCATCTGCAGCCTGGTCGAACATTTCAGACGCGTGCTCAGCTGCAAGTCGGCACTGCAGATGCACTACCGCACGCACACGGGCCAACGGCCGTTCAAGTGCAAACTGTGCCAAAGGGCGTTCACGACGAAAGGCAACCTCAAGACCCACATGGGCGTCCACCGTGCCAAACACCCCGTTCGAACACAGCAGCCTCTTCCAATTCACCTATGCCCCATATGCCAGAAAAGGTGTGATTGTGCATCTGCACCGATGTATTGTTGACTGTCGCATGTTTAGATTCGGTACGGATGTCCTCCTCCAGCTCCACATTAGCAACCACACAAAGCAGCTGACCTCTGGAACTCCGCAATCGGTGCCGCCAGAGGCTCAGCCTCAGCCGCCGCCGCCGCCGCCGCCAGCCTTGCCGGCGCCCGAAGCGCCGCCTGCCATGCACCCGTCTGACGTGGCCCTCCTTAGCCAGCTTTTTGGCGCCCACGCACCGGCCGGACTCTTCCCCTCTCCGCCGCAAGCGCCGCCGCTCAACGGCTTCAAGGTCGAGTCGAGCGTCGCCGCCTCGCCGCAACCCCTGCCGATGGCCTTCGCCGCCTCCGTGCTGCCGGCGCCCACGACGCCGCCCTGCTCCACGACCTGCAACATCTGCTTCAAGGCGTTCGCCTGCCACTCCGCTCTCGAGATCCACTACAGGTCCCACACGAAGGAGAGGCCGTTTCGGTGTGAGATTTGCGAGCGCGGCTTCACGACCAAGGGAAACCTGAAGCAGCACCTCATGACACACAAGTTGCGAGACATGACTCAGCGACAGGAGCGCGAGCAGGAACAGCAGCAGCAGCAGCTCGTAGGGCGCCAAGGACGAACGTCAGCAGGAGTGGAGAAGCCTTCGCGGCCGCGCCTCGCCCAGTCCGAAAACGGAACTAAGAACTCGGACGAGAGGCTGTACGAGGCGCGCGACCGCTTCTCGGCGCCCGCGTCTTCCGCCAGTCCCCTCCAATCGGACAAGAGGCCCCACTCGGCCAGCAAAGCGGAGATCCCGCCCGTGTCCTCGTCTTCGTCTCCCATCAAGGCGGAAACGCCGGTCGTCGATTCGAGTCTTGCCCCACTGCCGGTGCGGGACACTGTGATACGCCACGACGTCGGCGGGGCCGGCCGGGAGGTGGTCGCGGAGTGCGTGGGCGCGGCGGTCGGCGCGGTGGAGCCGTCGCCGCTGGAGTCGATCCAGAAGATGTGGGCGCGCACGGAGCAGCCGACGATTCGGTCGGCGCCGACGCTCTCGAAGCACCAGTGCGGCGTCTGCTTCAAGCACTTCAGCAGCAGCTCCGCCCTCCAGATACACATGCGCACGCACACCGGCGACAAGCCCTTCAAGTGCAACACCTGCGACAGGGCCTTCACGACCAAGGGCAACCTCAAGGTTTGTCCGTCAGTCCTAGAATTACTTTGCCTTTGCAGTTTAGCTTTTACCGTAGTCAAGCAGAGTGAATGTGAAGTATTTGATTGTATGGACAGCATTGTGGAGTGGGACAAAGCGCGTTTGCAGGTGCACATGAGCACTCACAGCTGGACCGCCAGCCCGAACCGTCGAGGCCGTCGCATATTCGAACTGCCGAACGGCTCGCTCTCGGAGGGCTCTCCTCCGCTCCCGTCCGTGCCCCACTCTTCTGGGGGCGGCGTCGGCGGCCTGCTGGCACCGGCGTTCCTCGCGCCGCCCATGCCGCTCTTCCACGGCGCCCACCCGCTGGGCCCACCACTGAAGGGCGGTCTGCACCAGCAGCTCCTCTTCCCTCCCTTCAGCGGCATGCCTCAGGGCTTTCTGCCCCTTCCCCCGGCCAGCATGGCCGCGGCGCCCACATTCCTGACGGCCGGTCAGCAGCAGGCCGGCTTCGACAGCGCCAGTGGAGGGGCAGGAGGCAAGGAGGTGGACAAGCTGATCAACGTCTGGCGGACCGTCTGCTCAGTCTGCCGCAAAGTCTGTCCCACGACCAACGAGCTGGAGGAGCACCTCAAGACGCACCTACAACCCTCCGTCGCTGCCGTCCTCTCCTCCTTCCTACCGCCCTCATCGTCAGCAGAGTTTCAGACCAGCTACTGACTTGTCGTCGCCGCCTACTCTGTAGCATGTCAGCTCAGCTAGTACTAGTATTGACCTTCTCGACACTGTATGGACTCGACAGTATATATTCATTCGCGCGCGCAGCGGCGCTTGCATTTCTACTTTACTTTACTTGTGCCACACACAGCCACACCGATGCACTCTGCGCGCCGCGTGCGCGTCGTACAGCGCTTCAGTGCACACCTCTTCGCCGAGTTTCTCACTGTCATCGTCCCAGTGATCACGTTTTTTTGTTCTGTCCGTTCGTGCGCGTTTCCACTCGCTTCGTTCGCTTCTTAGCGTGCCCCCTCGTGCGTGGGCACTCGAGCGCCACCGTACCCTCCACTGACTAGTACAGACAGAATTTCAAGACGCGCCGATTCTCTCTGCCGCTCTCTTCCTCTCGACCTACTGCGCACGACGCACTGTGACCGCATCGAGCCACCTCTCCGCTTCGCCGCCTGAGAATTTACAGTGTACTTACAGTTGCTTTTCTATGCCGTGTCTGTGTTCAGTCCGTGTCGCTCCGCTGGGCGTCCCGCTTCCATATTGGATGGAGTACGGTGTTTATTGTTCACGAAGCAAACGGAAGAGAACACGCGACGTTTCAACACGAGATCCGCCCAGTCCACCCTCACTTGGGCCTCGCGCCACTGCCGCCCGCAAGCGCCTGACTCCCCCTAAAGCGACTCAGTGCAGCAGCCTGCTGCTGCAGTACTTGCGGGGGGGGGGGTGCCTTGAACCGACAGCTCCTTTAGGAAATCGGGAGAAAGCCAAAGTCGACGAACCGTAGTCCGCCTTGGGTGCGCGTCCTCTTGTTGGCCTCCTTCCTGCGGGAAGCGCCTCCGGGCGCGGACGCCAGCTCGTTGGAGCTCGAGACGCCCGCGTGGCCGTCGACGGCGCCGTCGAACAGGTCCGTGGCCGTGCAGCGCGACCCTCCACCGCCTTGCGACGCCTGCGGACACGCGCGCGCGCGTCGACAAGACGAGAGCTGGCGACTAAGCTGGCGAGCGCGCGCCTCACCTTGAGCGTCTTCTTGATGTTCTCGAGCTCGGACTCGACGCGCTCCTCCTCCCGAACTCGCTCCTGGGCCGTCAACTCGCACGTCTGCACGGCCACCTTGAGCTCGGACAGCAAGTCGGCGCATCTGACAGTCGAGCAGAGCCAAGTCAAGTCGACATGCGAACGAGCGCGTGACGTGGTGCTAGCTACTGGCCACGCACCTGAGCTGCCACTGACGTAGCACCTGCGCCATGTGGGGCAGCTGCTGCGGAGTGACGTCGCGTCCGGCGCAGCGGTCGACCTGTACGAGTCGGTGCTTGGGGTCGAGCTTCGCCTCGAGCACGCCCTTGTACACGGCGTCGATCACCACGTCCTCCAGCTCGCGCACGTCGCCCACGTTCAGCAACTGCAACCGTTGCCAGTACGGTCCACGCGCGCGCACCAAAACGCCGCGAATGAGTTGGGGGTTGGGGATGCTCAATCCCGACCGACTGACCTGCATGAGCGAGTCATAGGGCAGCCGCTTCTCTTCTCCCGCCAGCGAGCAGATGGTGAGCTGTCGGAGCTTCAAGAGCATCTGCTCGTCGAGCTGCGGCAGCTGGGAGCGCGCGGACACAAACTCCGCGAACGTTCCTAAGAGACGCGCCGCACTCGCTGCACTGAGCACGACGACGACGACGAGACGAACCGTAGGCGAAGAGCGCCAAGAGGTCGTAGTGGGCCTTGAGCTCGGCGTCGTCGGAGGCGCGCAGCTCGGCGACGTTCTCGAGTTCCAGCAGCTCGCCGAAAGCGTAAACGGCAGGATCGCGGACCACGTTCGTTATGAGCGCTGAACACGCGCAGCTGCCGTGCCGAAACGACCACAGCAACGGCAACAAGAGAACGCCAGGCCTACACTTCAAGGCTCGGCCCTTCGTCGACTTGGCCAGTAGCAAATGCTGCTCCAGCGCCGACGACGTTGTCGACCCTTCGACCATCTCGCCTTGGGCAAAGTCTCAGCAAAGATTTTAAACGCATGTCGCTAACAACATCAAGTCAACAGCAATTACTGCTTCACAATAACAAAGCATCGAATTCGACAGTTCTCAAACTTTTATTTCAAAAAATCCTAAAATCCTAGCCTATCAGTGCCACAGCGTCCGTCACTTCAATCGCACACCTACCTACAGACAACGAACGCGCGACCGTAACGAAATATTTGGGGCGTCGAGTTGCCACTACTCACAGACAGACAACAAGACAGTGCACACAGGACAGAGGGAGAGGCGTACAGACCGGTTAGATAGGACTCAGATCTATCGTGTGGTGTGCGCAATAGCGTCAAAGCGCACGCTAGCTTGTCGACGAGCGGCGGTAGCGCAGAGTAGGACAGAAGACGACAGCAGAGCACTGCAGAGTGGGACAACAGACGAAGGCAGGCAGCAGTGACACCTTTTTGGAGGACTGCAGCTGGCTGTTGAACAAGGAGGGGAAGCGCTAGGCGAAGCGCAGCGTCAGGAGCCCACACCACCGGTCTAGCCACATGTGACTACTCCTTCTGAAAACACGACCACAGTTGCACAACACAGCAAGCGATCCACACACGCACCATCATGTCACTGCACCACGCACGCACGCACGCACGCGCAGAGAAAGGCCTAGCAGCGTCCAAGCGTGGCGCTATACGAAACTGGAGAGCTAGTCGGTGAGTGTATTGCGCTTTGGGGGGTGGATTGGGGTTCGGGTCAGTCGGGAATGCCGCCGACGTCGTTGTGCTCGTCCCCCTTGAGCTTGGGTACCTCGAACTTGGGCCGCATGTCCTCGTCGGGCCAGTCGTAGACGAGCGGGCAGAACATGTCGTACTGCGAGGGGTCGTAGACGTGCGCCCGAATGAACGACTCCTTGTCCTCCGGTTCCGGGTAGTGGGCCGCCAGGTTGTGCTAAATCGTGCGTCCCCTTGCGTCCGGCAGCCAGCCCCAGCGCGCGAGGAAGGGAGGGAGGAGGGAGCTGACGTCGTAGCAGTACTGGGCGACGTTGGTGGCGATCTTGACGGAGATGTGGCGGACGTCGCTGAGCGGCGGGTAGACGCGGCCCTCGTCGAGGTGCGTCTGCGTGACGAGCGTCGCGACCGTCTGACTCGCGATGAGGAACATCTCGTCCGTGATGTGGCGCACGCCGCACGTGATCGCGCCCAGCGCCACTCCGGGGAAGATGTACGCGTTGTTGCCCTGGCCAGGCTCGAACCGTCGGCCGCCCACCTCCACCGTGCCGAATGGGCTGCCGCTCGCGAACACGCAACGACCCTGACGACAGCGACCGCCGTCGTCACAACGGAATTGCGAGGGGGGGCATCAGGAGAGGAGGCAGAAGAAGCCACCTCCGACCACTCGTAGGCCTGCTTGGCGGTGCACTCGGACTGGCTGGTGGGGTTGCTGAGGGCGAAGATGATGGGCCGCTCGTTGAAGGCGGCCATGTCCGAGATGATCTCCTGCGTGAACACCTGCGGGATCGTCGCCGCGCCTGAACACAGCCTCGCTTAACGACCACGCAAAGGAATTCATCGCACACACAAGGACGCTTCCCTTGAGAAACTTTGTCACTTCTATCACAACTTTTGCAGGCACTCAAGACTGCTCTCGATAGATCACACGACCCAGTACGCACGACACCGGTTGGCACCGGTTCCGCCCACACGCACCCATGAGCGCGGTGGGCTTGAGCGTCTTGACGGCCTCGGCGAGCGAGGCGATCGGCTCGTGCTCCTGCGCGAAGCGACGCTTGTGCTCCGTGATGTCCGTGCGGCTCTGAATTGAAAAGAGCCACACAACACCTCTGTCGGCACTACGGAGGGCGAACGAGTCACAACTAGGTGGGCACCTTGACAATGAGGCCCTTGCTATCCATGAGGTAGATGTGCTTCTTGGCCGTGTCGTACGAGAGGCCTTCGTCTTCCATGGCCAGGCAGATCAGGTGCGCGATGCCTAGCGACGCCTACACGGACGCAGCAGCAGCCTTTCTCTGAGAGTTCGCTCTTGAGGAGAACGCGTCAACCTCTCCAGCGCCGAAGAACAAGAACTTGTTGTCTGAGATCTTGCGCTGGGTGATGCGCGTCGACGCGAGAATGCCCGCCACCGCCACCGAGGCCGTGCCTGCGGAGCGCGTAGCAAACCATCTAATCAATATCCCTCCCTACTACCAATCCCCCTCTCCCCAGCCCACCCTGGATGTCGTCGTTGAACGTGCAGTAGTGGTCCTTGTACTTCTCGAGGAAGCGGAACGCGTTGTGATTGGCGAAATCCTCGAACTGGATCAGCGTGTCGCGTCCGAATCTGAAGGTGGCGCCATGTCGACCGGGGTGCGGCGAGCGACTGCGTGTGCGTACCGTTTGACGACGGCCTGCATGAAGTTGTCGACGAGGTCGTCGTACTCCTGTCCGCGGACGCGGCGTCGCTTGAGGCCGATGTAGAAGGGGTCCTGGAGCAGCTGCTCGTTGTTCGTGCCCACGTCCAGCGTCACGGGCAGGCACCACTGCGGCTGCACGCCCGCCAGAGCCACGTACAGCGACAACTTCCCCACCGGAATGCCTAAGCCCAATAGACCATTGTCACTGGCAACGAGTGCCGCAAACCCCCCGGAAGAAGACGCACGCACCCATGCCGTACGAGCCCAAGTCTCCCAAGCCCAAAATCCGCTCGCCGTCCGTGACAACGATCGCCTATAAAGGCAGCACAGAAACACGTCATTGAGTCAGTGGCGTATCCAGGGGATGGCAGTTGGGGCAATTGCCCTCCCCAGATGTCCAGACTGCCCTCCCCAGATTTCTCAGTAGTCTTGACCCACATGTACAGATCTTAGTTTCTGCAGATTTTTTGTCGATCTCCTTACGATTTCGGTCCCCAAATGGTGAAAATTTTCCCCGCGGCGGTGTTCACCTCTCCCCACACGCGCCACGCGGGGGATACACACACGCGGGGGCGCGGGCGCGCCCCAGGGGGGGGGGGGCGGGGGGGGAGGGGGCGTCCCTCCTCCCTTCTATGCTGGGCGGGGGGCGGGGGGAGCAGCGGGGGGGGAGACACCCCTCGGCCGCCTGCTGCTGTGGTGTGAACCTCCTCCCCCCGCGCCGCGGTTCCCTCCCACGTGAGCTTCTCTCCGCCCTCCCGCGGAGGTGTTGTTGCGGCCTTTGAGCAGCTTTTGCTCCACATTAAAATTCTCCTCCGGCGCCGCTGTGTTCTCCCCCCCCATCCGCTTTCTTCGGCCCCCCAGCGCCGCCAACGCCGCCAACAGAGCCCCCAATCTCGCGGGGGGCGCTGCGCTCACATTCTCTCATCAGAAGGGCGCCACGGCGCGCCGACAGGAGGACACCGAAAACACCCCCGCCCCCCCGGGGGCCCCCCCCCCCGCCCCCCGGCCCCCCCGATCAAGAAAAAAAACAAAATTGAAGAAGTCGCTTACGCGCACGTCGTCCTCGTACCAGTTGCAGAGAATCTCATAGATTTTGTCGACCGAGTTGTCGTTGATCGTCACGTAGAGGCCCCTGAAGGGGTGCTGCTAGTGCTAGTCGTAGGGGGGCGGGGGGCGGGGGGGGGGGGTGGGTTGGGGCGCACTTGGGCTTGCGGTAGATGAAGCCAAACTTCTGGCAGGCGAGGCCCACAGTGGGCGTGTAGACGACGGGCATGTACTCCTCGACGTTCTCGCAGAGTACGCGGTAGAAGAGGCGCTCGTTGCGGTCCTGCAGCGCGTTCAGCTGCACGTAGCGCGCCAGGTCGTCGGGCTGCTTCTTCAGGTTCTCCGTGATTCTGTCAACGCGCCCCCACCCCACCACTACCGGATGACACAGCCGGGAGCGCAGCCAGCGAGCACCCACCGGTAGGCCTGCTGCTCCTGGGTCATAAACGCGGGCGGCAACAAGCCGTGAATGCCCAACATCTGGCGCTCCTCCAGACTGAAGCCCATGCCCTGAAGAAGAAACGACAATCACAGCATCGATCGACACTAGAAATGATTGAAGCGGCCTTGTTGAGCCTGGGGTCCTTGATGACGTCGATTCCGCGAACGTTCGGGTGATGCTGCTTGATTTTGTACAGGTCTGCATGAGCATCTACGGCCTTCGAGTTCTTGAACCGCTTCCTCGACGACAAGCTGCAACAATTTCGTCTCATTCAAATGAATCGACAAAGCAAAACATAAAGTCACCTCTGAACAGCGAACAAGGATGCCAACGGCGTCGCGCCGACCCGATTGGTCAGCATGTTTGAGCTAAAGGTAAAAACCTAAAAGATGTGGTACTCTCGCAGCTAAAAGGCTCTTTAGCTTCGAGCTTCTTTGCGGTGCACTAAACCCCTACATTGGGTTCGAGCAACGTACTTTTCGAGCATACTGTACCAGGAAGCCTTAAAAGTGGGTATCTTGTTTTGTTGCGTAAAAATTTCAACTGCAGTATTGCTTCCTGGTCATCTTCGAAGCCGGCTTCATATGCTGATAACACTACGCTAACGCAGACACTCGAGAACCGATCAGATCTAGATGATGACTATTAATCCGAAATGCACTGCACCCCGAAAAAACTCTAATTTGCATATTATTACTATTTATACATAACGCAAAAAGTACTGTATGCAAATAAAGCGCATCGTAGCTTAGCAGTGACAGTTTTTGTATTTTTCAATTCAAAGTTCCAATAGTAAAGCGATGGAAATCGGCGGTTGCGGCAAGCGCGTCCATTTCTCGGCCAGTTCGGCTGGTTCGTCGTCGTCGCTGCTGTCGGCGGTCGAGGACGCGCGCCAGCAGGACGAGCAGAGTCGACGCGCCAAGAAGCAGCTGGTCTTCTTTGAAATTTTTCATTTTTGCGTGTCGGCCTGAGCTGACGCGAGCGCTAGCGCGCTGTTGCAGCAGGTAGAGTTGTCGACGGTGGTGGAGCGGGCGGCGGTTCGGCGCGGCGAGATCGCCTCGCTCGTCACGGAGAAGGGCAACTGGACGCAGAGCGCCGAGCAGCTCTGCTCCGCCGCACAGGCCCTAGAGCAGCAGTGCGTGCGTGCGTGCGTGCGTGCGTGCGTGCGTGCGTGCGTGCGTGCGTGCTCTACGGTTCCGTCGGCTGGCTGTTCCCGAAACGCCGTTCAGTCTGGACGTCTCGTCGAGCCTCCTGGAGCAGATGACGGCGCTCAACGTCGCGTACCGCTTGCTCGAGGAGAACGGTGCGTGAGAGTTGGAGGCAGCGGCTGAGCAGAAAGAACTACTCCACTCAAACAGCCCCGCGACGTTCGTTGTCCGCGTGTAGCGTCGGAGGCGGTGGAGCAGGCGAAGGAGGTGGAGTCGCAGCTGGCCCGGGCCCTCGACGCCCTCCACATCGACAGAGACGCCCAGCCACAGTGGAGCGAGCAGCAGCTGCTTGTCGACTTCTGTACGACCTCCTCCCTCCACCCCACCCCCCATGCACCCAGCGCATTCTCCTGCGTCCGCTCTCTTAAACGTTCCTTTCCTCCTCTGCAGACGAGCAGGCGGAAACGCTGGCCGTGGTCGAGTACGACCAGTTCAAAGACGACACGGCCACGGTGGAAGAGGAGGTCTGTCTGTGGCTGCTGCATTCGTTGTCGCGTCGAGGCGGCTGTCCAACTCCGCTGCTCGCCGTTGCAGCAGTCGAAGCTGCAGCTCAAGTTGTGGACGACGGAGCCCAAACTGCGACAGCTCCGCTCCACCGCCGTCGACCTGGAACTGAAGCGCGAGAAGATGCTCGCGGAAAACGGTGGGCGCTACCGTAGCAGTGCAGCTAGTGCGGCTGCTTCGCTTGCGTCACTTGTATATTCTTTCTTGCCTGCAGAAGGAGTCGGCTGTCGTCAGCTGGAGGCGTCCGCCGCGCTCGAGGACGCGCGACAGAGCGAGTCCTTCGAAGGCGACGCTGTGGACGACTTGCAGGTCTGTGGGGCGGGGGGGGGGGACTGCGCGAGTGGGGTAATTGGTGGTGGGTGTCGATCCAGCGCCGCGTTGCGTTGCAATGCAGAGCTGCTGGGAGAGCGAGGAGGCTCGTCGCGAGCTGGTCGAGGCGGAGCTGAGCGCGAAGCGGACGACGGCGCAGACGCGGCGCGACGAGGCGGAGTCGGCGCTGGCGCGAGTCGGTCGCGAGAGGGCGGAGCTCGCAGTTCGCTCCGCGGCCAGCGCCGACGAGCAGCGCGTCGCCGACGACCGGTGCCTCTTCCTCGTCTGCTCGATCTATGGCTGTCGTTGGAGAACGTCGTCCGTTTGCTTACAGAGTGGGCGAGCTGGCCAAGACGGTGGTGCAGACCAAAGTGGAACTGGGGACGGCCAAGGAACGAATCGGTGCCGACGCCCATATTTCGGAGTGCTCAGCCTCGCGAGGCGTACGGTATGTAGGGTCAATCGACGCTTCGGGTACGGAACGGCAGTCGTCGCTCGCCGACCTCGAAGCGCAGCTCGCCGCCGCCGAAGGCAGTAACGTCGGCAAAGCCGAGGCTCTCGCGAACGAGAAGCGCAGATGCGAAGAGTAGGCACCGCACTTGCTTCTTAATCTTGTTCGCTTGAATGACGATGACGAATTGATGAATACAACACGGTCGACAACAGGCTGAAGTCGGAGGGCGCCGAGCTGCGCGTGCGCGCCGAGACGGCCGAGGCGGAGCTGCGCGAGCAGGAGAAGAAGCTGGCCGCCTTGATGGTTCGCGACGGTGAGACGGCTTTTAATTATCACGTCTATTGTTGTGGCGGTGTCGCAGGACGACGAGGCGTCGGCTGGTCGACGGCAGTCGCGCGCCGAGGAGGAGGCGGCGTCGGCGGTGCGCGAGCTGGAGGCGCAGCGGGCGGGCACGCGCAAGGCGGAGCACGCGCTCGACGTCCTCCGTCTGCGCAACGAGCAGCGGCGGACGCAGCGCGCCGACCTCGACGCCAAGCAGCAGCAGCTGGCGCGCCGCACCGACGAGGCGCAGAACCGACTCGACCGTCTCGCCGACGCACTCGTCCGCTCGCCCTTTCCCTGTATTCCTGTGGGCAGTGCGCAGCGACGATCGTTCAGCGCCGCGAGGAGGCGGAGGAAGAAGCGGAGAGGGAGCGGCAGCGGCAGTCGGACGCGGCAGAGGCGGCGACGCGCGCGAGAGAGCGCGAGCAGGAGGACGGCCTCGCCATGCGTCTCCACGAACGCAACAAGCAGGCCGATCAAGCCAAGAAACCGGTTTGCTTGCACGTCGGTTTGCGATGACGGCCTTGAGAGCGTCGTCGCGCTAGACGCGTCGACGGCTGATGTCGACTCCGCGACGCGGCTGGCCGGCGGCGGCCGAGGAGGAGGAGCTGCAGCCTCTGCAGCCGACGCCGGCGCCGGCCAAGCGCGCCCGGCCCACGCGGCCCAAGATCTCCCAGAGTCGCTACACGCCCACTCCGCCGCCGCCGCCACGCGCGCGCGCCGACGCCGCTAGGAAGACGGCCGCTGCAGCGCAGTCCAAGGTGCGCACTGAGAGTGCTGCTCTGTCTGTCGTGTCGCTAGACGGTCTCGCTGGCGCGCCGTCCAGAAGGGCGACGGCGGCGCGCCCTGCTACCGCGCCTACAAGCTGCCGGCGGCGTCGTCGTCGTGGACGCCGCTGCCTCGGCGGCGCCTCTCGCCCGTACGCGAAGAGGACGACGCCCCCCACGAGTCGGCAGCGCCCACGCTGCCCACGCGGCGCCTGCACCGGCCCAATCAGAGCAACAAGGCCGCCTTCCGCCTCCTCAACATCACCGACTCTTCAGACTAAACGTTTTCTTCCACTCCCGGCAACGGCGCCGTCACCTCTTCCTTTGCATTTGTTTAGAGGTGTAACTGGCCATCGAAGCTGGGGGGGGGGGTGAATCTGGGATTTTTCAAAAGTCGCTGGGGGGTGACCTGCACG